>CM040428.1:123960034-124185642 GCA_022702705.1 Papilionanthe hookeriana x Papilionanthe teres | reverse complement strand
AATATTGAAAATCAATTAGGGCACATTGCCACTGTACTTTGTAATAGACCATCAGGAACTCTCCCTAGTAATGTTGAAGTTAACCCAAAGGATCAAAGTAAAGAACAAATTAAGGTTATAAAATTAAGAAGTGGAAAAGAATTGGAAACAAGAGTGAAAAAAGAATATGAAGTTGAGAAAGAGAAGGTGGAAATTGAAAAGGTAACAATAGTATATATACAGATTTAGAATATTCGCTTAAACCGATGAAAATTATTGTAGAAAGACCACCACCTTTGTTTCCTTAAAGATTAAAACAACAAACGAGAGATAAAATTTTTTTAAAATTTTTAGAAATCCTTAAAACATTAACAAAAAACATTCCCTTTGTTGAAGCCTAAAAATAAATGTCTAACTATGTGAAGTTTATGAAAGATATACTTAATAAGAAAATGAAGTTTACAGATAACGAGAATGTTGCACTCAGTGAAGAGTGTAGAGAAATTATTCAGAAAAAGCTTGCTGAAAAACTTAAAGATCTTGATAGCTTCGCTATACCTTGACTATTGGTGAAATTTTTTTTTGGAAGAGCAGTATGTGATTTAGAAGCCAGTATTAACCTCATGCCTCTATCAACTTTTAAAAGGTTGGGAATAGGAGAAATTTCTCCTACTTTTGTAACTCTTCAGTTAGTTGATCGTTCTATTACTTATCCTAAAGGAGTTGTAGAAGATGTATTAGTAAATGTTGATAAATTTATCTTTCCTGTGGATTTTATTGTTTTAGATATGGAGGAAGATAAATAAATTCTTATTATTTTGGAAAGACCATTCCTTGCAACTGGAAGAGCTATGATAGATGTTCAAAAAAAAGAATTAACTATGCGAGTAAATTATCCAGAGGTAAAATTTAACATTTCAAAATCAATGAAATACCCCACAACAGAAAAAGACGATGAATGCTTTCGAATAAAAATTTGTGATTATTTAAAACATGATCATTTTAAGGAAAAGTTTGAAGATAAAAAAGAGTAAGAAGATTTGAAATGTGAGGATGAAAATGTAATAGAAGATAAATATGATGCGATAGATAATGAAGATCTGGATTATGTTTAGGAAATATTTGAGATGTTGAATACTACAGAAAATGATAATAAAAGTCTAATTCGATCTTTCATAAAACCTCCTGAACTTGAGATGAAAATTCTTCCTAGCCGTTTAAAGTATCTGTTCTTAGGAGAATTATCTACATTACCAGTTATTTTATCCTCAGATCTAAATGATTTACAAGAACATAAATTACTAGATACATTAAAAATATACAAAAAAGCTTTTGGTTGGACTTTAGCTGATATTAAAGGAAACCTTCGATCTGTATGTATAGAATTTTATTAGATGAACTACATAAACATAAAGCTGACCCATAAATGAGATTAAATCCAATGATGAAGGAATTAGTAAAGAAAAAAAATTAAAATTGTTGGATGCTGAAATTATATATCCTATTTCAGACAGTGCTTGGGTAAGTTCAATTCATTGTGTTCCTAAGAAAGGAGGAGTGACAGTTGATATGAATGAATGAAATGAGTTAATAACTACAAAACAAGTCACGGGTTGATGAATCTGTATCGATTATAGAAAATTAAATGCTTCCACTAGGAAAGACCACTTTCCTTTACCTTCTCTAGACCAAATGTTGGATAGGCTTGCTGGGCACGAATATTATTATTTTTTAGATGGATATACTGACTATCATCAAGTAGAAATTGCTCCTGATGATCAAGAAAAGACCACATTTACTAGTTCTCATGGAACATTTAATTTTCGAAGAATGCTTTATGGATTATGTAGCGTACCTGCAACATTTAAAAGATGTTTGATGTCAATTTTCAGTAATATGATTGATAATGGAACAAAAGTTTTTATGAACGATTTTTCTGTATTTAGAAGTTCATTTGATGCTTGTTTACATACTTTATAAAAATTTTTGGAGTTTTGCGAAAAGACAAATTTAGTTTTAAATTGAAAAAAGTGTCAATTTATGGTTGTAGGAGGAATTGTACTTGGGCATAAAATTTTTGAACATGGCATAGAAGTAGAACTTACAAAAATTCAAATCATTGAGAAACTGCCACCTCCTACTACAGTGAGAGGGTTTAGGATTTTTTTAGGACATGCTGGTTTCTATAGGCGATATATTAAATTTTTTTTAAAAATTACTAAGCCTCTATTCCAACTTTTAGAAAAAGATAAGAAATTTGATTTTAAAGAAGAATGTTTTAATGCCTTTAAATTACTGAAAGAAAAAATAATCACTGCTCCTAAAATTATTTCTATTGATTGGGAGAAATTATTTGAACTAATGTGTGGTACTATTGATTACGCAATTGAAGTTATATTAGGGTAAAGGTATGATAAAATATTTAAAGTTATTTACAATGTTAGTAAGACTCTTAATGATGCTAAAATTAATTATACCACTACTGAAAAAAAGTTATTGGCTATTGTAGATGCTTTCAAAAAATTTAGGTTGTATTTAACTGAGAAAAAATTTATAGTGCATACAGACCATTCTGCTATCAAATATTTAATGCAAAAGAAGAATGATAAACTAAGATTAATCAGATGGGTACTTCTAATGCAAGAATTTAACTTCATGAAAGTGGATAGAAAAGGAACTGTTAATCAAATAGCTAGTCATTTATCTAGGATGGAACAACATGACCTATCTGATTTTGAAGATGAAATTACAGAAAATTTTCTTGATGAACAATTTTATAATATTCAGGAATGGAATTTATCGTGGCCTACTCATTTTAGGGATGTTCAAAACTACACATAAGATTTTACAATCTGGATTCTATTAACCTAGAATTTTTGGGGATTTTAATAGATATATTAAAACATGTGATCGATGTCAACGAGTAGATAATATTACTAGAAGAAATGGAATCCCCCTAAATTTTACATTAGAAGTTGAGATCTTTGATTTCTGGGGATTAGATTTCATGGGACCATTATTCCTTCATTTTTGATTATATACATATTGATTGCAGTGGACTATATATCAAAATGGATTGAAGCAATAACTTTACCCAGATATGACGCTCAGAGTGTTTCAAAATTTTTAAGAAAAAATGTTTTTACAATATATAAAATGCCTAGAGTTATCATTACAGATGGTAAATCTCATTTTAGGAATAATCTAATTCACAGATAGGTTGAAAAATATAATATCATGCATAGAATCTCAACTGCTTATCATCCTGTTGGCGTATTTTTTAGGTTTGTGTTGTATTTTGAAAAAAGTGGATACGCCTGACGAAATTGTCGGCGAATTTTAGATTTTAAATTTAATATATATATATATATATATATATATATATATATATATATATATATAATTTAGAAAATAAGCATTTGATTTTGAAAATAATTTTAAGTTTGAAAATTTTAAGATATGAAATCAAACCGATATCACATCCCAAATAGTTTATATAAACGAGCACCACATCATAAACCGTGTATCTATCTCGAAGGACAAACACACCGCTCGACGATGGGGCTCGATTAAATAAACTAGAAGATTTGTGACATCCGTTTGGTTCGCGAACCAATTTTATAAGCCGATAAATTCCCCGCTTAATATAAAGGAATTAAGCAGGGTTTATATTACCTGGGTTCTTAAAGTTCCCTATAAGGGCAAGCCCCTATAGTTAATTACATCTTAAATGACGGGAATCACTTAAGAAAACTCTCGATAATGATCAGTGGTTCTACTTTCAAGAATTTCAAAGTTTAAGGTTTTCAAAGGATTGGATTGTGGAAATTTCAATTGGGAATGGATCAAATTTGGAACAGTTATTTTAGGAATCCAATGGAAGAAAAGTAGGAGAAGCTGAGGATCCGAGAAGAATCTTAGCAACTTCCCAAACTATCCTATTGTTTGGCTTCAATTTAAGAGTTTATTTAATGTTTTAATCCTACCAATTTTAATTAATTAGGACTTACATTTGTATGATATAATCACACAAGTAGCCTCGAAGATGTGAGAGTTTATGTCGTACCAAACAACTACCTCAGAATCCTAAGACCTGTTAGGACTTAATTTGCATAAAATGATTATGCAAGTGCCTAACGAAAAGGTTGAAGATTTATGATGCACTAGGCAAACTACCTCAAAATCCTATGGCTTGTTATTTAAACTAAGAAAGATTTTACTGATGTAGATTCCAGTTTTGCTGACGACGATGGTCGTGCTACCCACTATGCTCCAAGCTCTTTGTTGTTGCTGAGGTTTAGTTTTAGAAGGTGAAAATCAGGAGATGAGAGAAGTGTTTTGGTTTAGAAAAGTTTTAAAGTCCAAATGTCTTTAGTGTTTTATTACGGGAATCTTAAAGTTGATTATAACAACACCGGTTAAGATCCCACGGTTCCATCATTCCGGAACCGTTATTTTTATCGGATTCACTTAGTCCAGATGAATTTGCTAAACTCAACTGAATGAGTTCCACACTTTCATTTAGACCGTGGGAAATCCCGTTAGCAACACGTAGGTTACATCATCCGAGGTATTCCTGATCATCCAACGAGACATTTTAATTTTAATTGTAATTGCAGTTTTGTGTTCTGTTTGTGATTAAATTTTGAGTTGTTTTATATTTTTAAATTTTGTGGTGGTGGATTTTATCTTGTTGTGACTTTTAATTTAGTTTTAGGTTTTAGTTTTGTGGCTATCCTAAAGGTTTCAGTTTTCATGCAACAATCTTGTTTAACATGCAAGAAAAGTAAAGCGCAGTACATGTAAGTAACTTGCAATAAAATAAAAGCATACCTGGAGGATCTTCCCGTCATTCCAAGCTACACTTAAAGTACATGTTAAGGCATTTATATATATTTACAAGAAAACACCTTGGTAAAACTAAGGGAAGGTTCTGGTTGTCTACCAAAATCCTTGTCCTATTGCTAGTCAATTCCTATGATGTCTAGGTTCTTTTATTTTGTTAAGGATGATTTTCTTCATCAAAGAACAATTAAGTTTAGTTGTTCTTTTAAAACATCTCATCCTATTGAGAAAGTGCTTAGGACGATTCCTAAACATCTTTTCAATACTTCTGAGATTATTTTGAGTCCAAATGAATTTTATTGTACTGTGAATTAATCATCCAAGAATTCAATTAAATTTTGCTTCTTGCTCAGTGAATTAGGATGTTTGATTATCCTACGAGTAAAGTGACATTTCACTTAATGCTCCATTTAAGAGTTATGATAACGAAAGCCTTTAAGGGCAAATTAATTTGTTGAAGATTTTAATGATTTAACATTGGAATTGATGATTTGAAGTGGTTTAACTTAGTTATGAAATGTTAATAATTTTAAGTTTGAAATAGTGTTCAAGTTGTTTTAATTTAATTAAATCTTTATATTTTAAATGATCTCAATGTATTAGATTAATTTGGGTTGAAAGAGGTGTTTAGATTATTTAATTTAGATTTTAATGATTTAATTTTAATTTAATTGAAATATTTTTAGTTAATTTTTAATTGGTTTGATTTTTTAATTATGAATTATTTTTGTGGTTGATTTTGATGTTTCAAGTTTATTTTAGATTTGCTTTTCAAGTGATTTCAAATTAATTTTAATGTTTTAAATTTATTTTAACTTGATTGTTAAATTACTTAATGTTTTAAGCTTTTAATTTAATTAAGATTTATTTTTCCTTTTAATCATTAGTTGAACTTGATTGTTAAATTACTTAATGTTTTAAGCTTTTAATTTAATTAAGGTTTATTTTTCCTTTTAATCATTAATTATTAATTTCAATTATCATTTTTGAATTTGATTAAGATTTGAGTATTAATAAAGTGATTTATTTAAGGATCTTAAATTAAAGGGTTGTAGGCTCCCTAAGTTATACTCCCTATTTTAATAATTTAAATTTCAATTAATCTTCCAAAATTCAAATTGTTTAATTAATTAAGGTTTCATTTTTTTCTTTGATTATTAGAAATGATTAATGGGTTCCTACCCTTTAATTTCCCAAAATTTCAATCATCTAAGAGAAAATTAAGATCACATATTTTACCCTCCATTTTGATTAAACCTAAAGTTTTAATTAAGGGTTAAAATTCTTAATCACTATTATGCCCTTTTAAGCCTAATTATTTCATAACTCATCAAATTGAGCTCAAATGAGCCTGAAATTTTTATGTCACTTCACTCACATGTCAATTAAGACATTAGATGAGAAAATGTGATATTTCTGAATTTAATTTAATTTATATATTTATTTTTATGAAAAATATGGGTTTTCAATAAAAATTCAACAACAAGACCAAGGTAAGGTTTCTGTCCTTAGAAAAATTATGAGATGTTCTTTCTAACAAGAGGACCATTTGGACCAATTTTTGTGATTTTTCAAATTATATTTTATTTATTATAATTATTTTGAGTTTTGGAGTGTTAATTAATTATAAAATAAAATTAAAGCTGAAAAATGGATTTTGTATTTTTCATAAATCTCTCTAACCTCAAGGAGTTCAGATAAATAAATTTTATATTTTTCTGATTTTTCTTTGATTTATTAGAATTAATTTAGTGAAAATGTAAGGAAATTTATTTTTTAATATTAAAAATTGTTTTAAGCCTTTAAAATTCAATATCTTAACCTAGAGACTTGAGAAAAATATTTGGTTTATTCCTAAGAGATTAGGAAGCAAAATATGACATTTTTATGATTTTTTATATTTTTTAATTATTAAAATATTAAAATATGATTAAAAATGAAGATTTTTAGAAAATTTTAATTTTAATTTCCTTAGAATTCCCTAACATCAGAGAAGCCCCAAAACCATTTTGGTGAATTTTTTAAATGTATTTTTGGAGTTATGAATTTTTAAAGTTTAATTTTGGTTATGTAACATAATTAGTCCATTTAGTGGGGCTAATCACCTCCAATTGGTTTCAAATTTTTATGTGGGACTCCTCTGACCCTAAAGATCAGTGGAGAATTGTTTTCAAGTGATTTTGATGTATGGTTAACCCAAATTAATTAAATTTCAGTTTTGAGTATTTAGGCCATTTATGACTATTCTTAATGAATTAATTCAAACCATAATTTTCCTAGGGTCCTCTGGTCCTAAGATACCTCCCTAAATTTTTCTAGAATTTTTTAAGCAACATGCTAATTATTGGAATTAAAATGCCAAAACAGACACAAAAATTTGGAAAATTAATAACTTGCCATAGAGGTGGCCTCTGACCTTGGAAAATTCAGGGAATGTTCCCAAGATCAGAGGCTACAAAAGCTCTATGGTCTCATGCCATGGTGAATTAGTACTATGCAAATGGAGAATTAAAACATTGAAATGAGTAAATAATTAATTAAAAATAAAATACTCATCAAATTAACTCAATTCTTTTTCCACATTATTCTACTCTATTCACTGAGCAAGAAGGCATTTTTAGTTTATTTTTCTGGTTTTTCTATGCAAAGATATGGATTTTTCAATTTCTGGGTAATTAAATAAATAAAAAATACCCTATATATCTACTTATCCACGCGGCGCCGACTCATCCTTGGCAGCTCCGAAAGCCCACGCGTCGCCTCCCTATTCGACGCCGCCATCTGACTCAGTGCTCCGGGGGCCCGCGGTTCATGTCCCATTCACTCATCCGACGCGATCTGCACCGTCCATTCGATACACGCTCGATCCAACGACGCCTGATCATCGTTTACGACTGGTGTGTCCTGTGAGCCGTCCACACTAAAACCCTAAGATCTCTCTCATTTCTCAATGGATTTTTATGTTCTTAGGCTCTATGGATTCGTCTTGAAGAGACGAACACATCCATACGGTTTATGTGTTATGAAATTAAGCCAAGCAAAATAGAGAATCACTGGAAGCTCGGGAGGAAGAAGGGGTCCATACCCTGGCTCTGAGAAGTGAAGCTTCAATCAGAGAGTTGTGTCACCTTCGATTGCACCCAAGGAAGCTCCGGATGAAGTCTCCGGCTGCGGGGAATTGCCTGAGTACAAAAGTGACCAAGGCCGATTTCAAAGCTTGGCAGATAGAGAGGATGGCTAGCCTGGTGAGGGGGCTTTCACTGGGGAACTTCTTCTCTAGGTCTTGTGCAGGTGTGGGAGAAGTTAATTTGGATTTAGTGGAGTTTCAAGGGATGTCCTATTCTGGGCTGAAAATTGAGCTCCAAAATTGAGCTCAATCAGTGGAGATTAAGGCAGGAAGACAGTGGGATGATTTGCTCTAGGCTAGGGGAAGCTCTGTGAGGAGTTTTGTGAAGTTCTGTGAAGGTTGATTTCAGCCAACTATTGACCTCATTTTTATAATGAGTCAATACCTTTTGACCTGAAAAGTAAACTTTGGTCAAAATGGTCAAACCAGACTCAATGACCAACCCAGTTGACCCCATAGGTCACCCTTTTGACCTAAAAAGTCAACTTTGGTCAAAATGATCAAAGCAGACCCAATGACCAACCCTGTTGACCCCATAGATCAACCTTTTGACCTAAAAAGTCAACTTTGGTCAAAATGGTCAAACCAGACCCAATAACCAACCCTGTTGACCCCATAGGTCAACCTTTTGACATAAAAAGTCAACTTTGGTCAAAATGGTCAAACCAGACCCAATGACCAATTCTTTTGACCCTATAGGTCACCTTTTTGACCTAAAAAGTTAACTTTGGTCAAAATGGTCAAACCAAACCCAATGAGCAACCCTGTTGACCCCATAGGTCACCCTTTTGACCTAAAAGTCAACTTTGGTCAAAATGGTCAAACTAGACCCAATGAGCAACCCTGTTGATCCCATAGGTCACCCTTTTAACCTAAAAGTCAACTTTGGTCAAAATGGTCAAACCAGACCCAATGAGCAACCCTGTTGACCCCATAGGTCACCCTTTTGACCAAAAAAGTCAACTTTGGTCAAAATGGTCAAACCAGACCCAATGACCAACCCTGTTGACCCCATAGGTCACCCTTTTGACCTAAAAAGTCAACTTCAGTCAAAATGGTCAAACCAGACCCAATGACCAACCCTGTTGACCCCATAGGTCACCCTTTTGACCTAAAAAGTCAACTTTAGTCAAAATGGTCAAACCAGACCCAATGAAAAACCCTGTTGACCCCATAGGTCACCATTTTGACCTAAAAAGTCAAATTTGGTCAAAATGACCAAACTAGACCCAATGACCAAACTTGTTGACCCCATAGGTCAACCCTTTGACCCAATGACATGTTTAAAACCCCACAATGATAAAATCACAAATATTGTGATCAAATCAACCATGACAAAGTTGAAAAAGGTCACATTGGACATCTTGAAATTAAATTGATCAATTTAGGCTGACTTGGGTCAATTTAAATCAAAATTGGTCAACACTTATCTATTTTAACCAAAATAGATAAAAATGAATTAAAAACAACAAAATTAATCAAATAATTAATTTCAAAATTATTTTGATTAATTAAATTAATTAAGGATTTAATTTTCAATATTTTAATTAAATGACATAATTAATTAAAATGAAAATTAAATTAAAATCATAAAATGATAAAATTAAATAAAAATGATAAAATTAATCAATTAATTAATTTGAAATTATTTTCAGTTAATAAATTGATTAATGAAATAATTTCCAACAATTTTTAATAACATAATTAATTAAAATGGAAATGACACATGGCCTTCCCAAAATTAATTAAAGTTAAAACTAAATTAAATCCATCATAAGACATAGTTAACACATGACAAAGCTTAGCTTAAATTATGGCTAACCATGGGTTAACTCCCATCATGGTGAATAAAATGAGGTGGCTCTTTCTCCTTCATTCTAATCCATGACTCACCTCTACTCAACATGAGGTGGCCGGCCAACACTAAGGCATATTTCCCACCTCCTAAGCTAACCAAGGGGAAGGGAACAAAGCTTAAACTCCACTCCTCACCATGGTTAAATGAAATCATGAGGGGAAAACATATGTGTCACCATTTGCCAAAGCTAATGGGTGACTTGTAAGCTCATGAGGAAGAGAAATTACAGCTCATTTCAAAGAGCTAAACCACCTCATGCATGATCTAATGAAAAGGAGCCAAAACAATGAGCGCATGATGGAAAACTTTGGAGAGATAACCATAGTTATCCCCTCAGCCGAAAATTCATTAATAGGGAAGATAACAACTCCCCTAGTACAGCCTAAGCCAAGCCATGGCCACCCCATGGCTATAAATAAGGCCATACCCGAGCATCACTAAGAGAGAAAAAAAATTTAGTGACACCTATAGGCTGCTCAAATCTTCTGGCTCCCAACACAAAAACTCTTCCCAAGAGTCTTAGCAATCCATTTTGATCAAACCCAAGCCATAGATTGAGCCCAATCGAGCTAATTTGATCAGTATTAAAAAACAGCCCAAACCAGCCACCTTAAAATTCTCCTTTGAGGCTGACTTTTGAACCAAATTGGTGCAGCAACAATCTTCCTCTGGAGTCTTAGAAGACAACTATAAGGTCTGATCAAGCTTGATTTACTTGTGGCAAAGGTATGAAATTATTTTTCTTAAAATAGTTCATATTTTTGAAATATCATGTGTTATACTATCCCAGAAATGTTGCATCACCGTATGGATATATTTTACATGTTTAGATGATTCCATTGGTTCAAAAATCACTCAATTTCATCAAGAAATGAGTGAGATATTAACATTTGAAGTATAGCGGTTACGAATTTTTCTGGAATTAAAATGGATTTATCACCGCCGTCCCTTCCCGTGTTTTGGAACGGATGGCGTTGATCAAATCCTGCCGTATTCGCTGTTCGGCCTAGCACAGCGGATCTTCGCCCTCCTCGACCAGTACGAGGACACGCGTCGGCGTGGGATCATTTTGGCGGCGGGAAATTAATTAAAAATCCGTTTTAACCTTAAAATAATAAAAAATTCATAACTTTTTAAATACAGATCACAAAAATATAATAAAAATACCTCTGGAAAGAGCAAAATGAGAAGAAAATTATGAAATAAAAATCATAATTTTATTCCCATTATTTAATTTTTAAATAATTAAATACTCTCTTGAGTATTTTAATTATTAAAAATCATTTATAAATCAAAAAAATATGAAACTTTGTGGCATTTATCTTTATGCTCTTAGGAATGTTTCGTGATTTTTCCAAGGACAGAAAACATGTCTAGGACACTTTTTTTCTAATTTTCAAGTCATTTTGTAATTATTTCAAATAAATAATTATAAAAAATGAAAATTAAGAAAAATAAAATAAAAATGGTTAAAAATGTTAGGGCAACAGAGAATAACCCTAAGAAAATCATTTCTACGTCATAAAAATAATTTTGAATAATATGTTAAAATTTAGGACTAAAATTCTTCATTAATTAAATAATTTTAATCATAAAAAATCACCTTTTCATAAACTTAGCTTATTTCCTTCAAAAATCTAAATTTGAAATGAATCTAATCTATGTTAGGCTAATGAAAAATAATCAATTAAGTCTAAAATGACAAAATTAGACTTAATTAGGTTTAAAACATCATTTAAACCTATTAAATCTTAAGCTTAATCAATTAAGTCTAAAATGATAAAATTAGACTTAATTAGGTTTAAAACATCATTTAAACCTATTAAACCTTAAGCTTAATCAATTAAGTCGAAAATGATAAAATTAGACTTAATTAGGTTTAAAACATCATTTAAACCTATTAAACCTTAAGCTTAATCAATTAAGTCTAAAAGGACAAAATTAGACTTAATTAGGTTTAAGACATCATTTAAACCTATTAAACCTTAAGCATAATCAATTAAGTTTAAATTGACAAAATTAGACTTAATTAGGTTTAAAATATCATTTAAACCTATTAAACCTTAAGCATAATCAATTAAGTCTAAAATGACAAAATTAGACTTAATTAGGTTTAAAACATCATTTAAACCTATTAAACCTTAAGCATAATCAATTAAGTCTAAAATGATAAAATTAGACTTAATTAGGTTCAAAAAATCATTTAAACCTATTAAACCTTAAGCTTAATCAATTAAGTCTAAAATGATAAAATTAGACTTAATTAGTTTTAAAATATCATTTAAACCTATTAAACCTTAAGCTTAATCAATTAAGTCTAAAATGACAAAATTAGACTTAATTAGGTTTAAAACATCATTTAAACCTATTAAACCTTAAGCTTAATCAATTAATTCTAAAATGATAAAATTAGACTTAATTAGGTTTAAAATATCATTTAAACCTATTAAACCGTAAGCTTAATCAATTAAGTCTAAAATGATAAAATTAGACTTAATTATGTTTAAAATATCATTTAAACCTATTAAACCTTAAGCTTAATCAATTAAGTTTAAAATGACAAAATTAGACTTAATTAGGTTTAAAACATCATTTAAACCAATTGAACCTTAGACTTAATCAATTAAGTCTAAAATGACAAAATTAGACTTAATTAGGTTTAAAACATCTTTTAAACTTATTTAATTAAAGTTAAACCTTTATTACATTAAATTTAATCAAACCTAAACTCTAATTATGTCTAACCCATTAGACCTAATTAAATTAATTAAACCTTACCTAAATTAGGTTTAATTAACCTTAAACAATTAGACTTAACCCATAATAAGTCTAATTAAATCAATTAAACCTTACCTAAATTAGGTTTAATGAACCTTAAACAATTAGACTTAACCCATAAGAAGTCTAACTAAATCAATTAAACCTTACCTAAATTAGGTTTAATTAACCTTAAACAATTTAAACAATTAGACTTAACCCATAATAAGTCTAATTAAATCAATTAAACCTTACCTAAATTTGGTTTAATTAACCTTAAACAATTTAAACAATTAGACTTAACCCATAATAAGTCTAATTAAATCAATTAAACCTTACCTAAATTAGGCTTAATTAACCTTAAACAATTTAAACAATTAGACTTAACCCATAATAAGTCTAATTAAATCAATTAAACCTTACCTAAATTAGGTTTAATTAACCTTAAACAATTTAAACAATTAGACTTAACCCATAATAAGTCTAATTAAATCAATTAAACCTTACCTAAATTAGGTTTAATTAACCTTAAACAATTAGACTTAACCCATATTAAGTCTAATTAATCAATTAAACCTTGCTTAAATTAGGTTTAATTAACCTTAAACAAGTCTAATTAAGTCATTAAACCTTACCTAAATTAGGTTTAATTAACCTTAAACAATCAAACTTAACTTATATTAAATCTAATATAACCCGAATTCAACCTAACTTGAACTCAAGTTAACTTAAAACTTAGGTTCAACTTACATTGAATCTAACATAACATAAACCTAACTTAAGTCCAACCTACATTAGACTTAAGTCAAATCAAACTTAGGTTCAACCCGACATGAACCTAAGTCAAACCTAAACCTAACTTAAGTCTGGACTACATTAGACTTAAGTCAAATCAAACTTAGGTTCAACCTGATATGAATCTAAGTTAAACCTAAACCTGAACTTAAATCTAACCCATATCAGACTTAAGTCAAAATCAAACTTAGGATCAACCCAACATGAACCTAAGTCTAACCCAAACTTAATCTTAACTCAAGACTCAACCCATATTGAACTCAAACCAAATTTAAGTATAGGTTCAACTTAACTTGAAATTAACTTAAGTCAAACCTTAACTTAAAACCAAATCATATTGAACTTTTAACTTAACTTAGTTCAAACCTAAATTCGACATAAAATTTTAATTAAGTCTAACATATTAGACTAAATTAAATCATCAAACCATTAATTAATTGAGATTTAAATCAACAAACCTTAATTAAGTCTATTCATTGATATCTCAATACACTACAGCTAAATAGACTTAATTAATACTTAAAGTCTTACCTAAAAAGGACTTAGATGGTCAGTAATTCTAATTAAGACTAATTTATTAGACTTGATTAACCTTTATGTCCTATTTAAACAAGGCTTAAAACTTAATTAAGTCTATTCTAAACAAACTTTTTAACTTAAATTTCAGACAGACATGAACTCAAGTTAATTAAATTCAATCAACATTAAATTTAACTTAGGTTCAACCAGACATGAACCCAAGTTAGTTCAATCAATATTGAATCTAACTTCCAACTTTTTAAATTAAGTTTAGATAGACATGAGCTTAAGTAGATTCAATCAACATTGAATTTAACTTGGGTTCAACCAGACATGAACCCAAGTTAGTTCAATCAATATTGAATCTAACTTCCAACTTTTTAACTTAAAGTTCAGATAGACATGAACTTAAGTAGATTCAATCAATATTGAATTTAATTTAGGTTCAATCAGACATGAACCCAAGTTAGTTCAATCAATATTGAATCTAACTTCCAACCTTTAAACTTAAGTCAAGACATAAATTCAACATTTCAAACCAAAATCGACATAAATTCGATATTTTAAATAAAAATTCAACATAATCAACAAAAATTCGATATTTCAAACAAAAGTTGACTTAATCAATATTTCAAACATAAATCAACATAACCGACATAAAATTGACATTTCAAATATAAATTTGACAAATATCGATATTAAATGAAATTAATCAAATATTTCGACAAAATTAAACATTAATCAATATAATTTGACATAAACCGACATCCAGGACATGTTAAATCAAAACATCCTACAAAATTTTAAGGCAATGAACATGACATTATTTTCTGACAATCTTTTCTTTGCAGGGTGAAGACAAAAAGTTTCGTTTAGATTTTCTTTGCATGTTATAGGATGTGCTAACTCTGTTTTGCACGACGACATTCCAAACAAAAAAAAAAAAACAAAAACTTTTAGGATAGTCACCAAAACAAAACAAAACAACTACATGGAAAAAAAAATAAAACTTTTAAGATAACGACATGAAAAAGAAAATCAAAATTTTAAAATAGTAAATATGACATGACATTTAGGAGTGATAGTGGGTACATCTCTCCTTAAAAATAAAATTTTAGAAAACAAATGATTGATATTAATCAGAAGTTTTCTTGAACAATTAAAATTTTTTTAAGATGTAATTAACTATAGAAGCTTGCTTCTATAGGAGATCCAAAAGAACCCACAATAGAAATCTCTCGGTTTTCCATGATTTTCTTTATATGAAAATTCTAGGATATATTATTCTAGGATATTCTTCTATAAGGATCGTCATAAACATCCTTTTCTACTATTAGCCCTAAATTCCTCAAATCTTTCATGGGATTTATAGGAATAAAATTAGGCTAATATTAGATGGCGACTTCTCAATATTGACATTCCACACCAGTCTCTTCCCGTTGTCACCAAGAGATTTTGTTGCGACTCCGCTGGGGAAAATCTTTCTTCTCATCTTTTATCATCATTTGTTTTCATTTCAAATTTTAAAATAAGTTCCCAGTTTATAAATAAGTCAATAATATTCATTTTTCTGGAAATTTCAGAAAGATCGTGATGGATTCTCAGAATTCAATCTTTTCTTATTTTCAAGACTTTAACATACCAATAGAGGAACCATTTTATCAAAATGATTATGGATTATTTAGTGAAACAGAATTCATATTAGATAATCCATATTAAACTGATACACAATCTTTCCAAGAATTTGACTTACAACCTTATGAAGACTTTCTGAATTTTACAGAAAATTTGCCTGAATATACACCTGAAGAACCTTATACCCTTGAAGAAATGAAGAGACAAGCTGATAGGAAAGGAAAACAAGTTTACAAGGAAGATGATGCTCCGCCATCTTCTATGTATGAAATTGGATCTTGTTCAAAAAACATTCATAAAACCCCTTCATTCAAAAGAAAGAAAAGGTTGAACGAAAATGATAATTTTGAAACACCTGAATTTCAACAGAATATTTTTGGAAACCCTTCCTTTTTAGAAGAAAATCAATATATTCCAATTCCTGTTGAATACACTGATAATTCCTTTTAACCTAAAAGCTCTCCTCCGTTTCGTGCTATATATTAAGTGTTTAAAAGGTTAGCACGAAAAGATAGATGTTCACTATCTAAATTATTAAACAAAATGGGTTCTGCAATCTCCAACACCATGAAAAGGAGAATTTTAGCGATGGAAAATCCTGACTATTAAGAAACTGACTATCAATTTCAACTGATAAACATTGTGTTCGAGTGCCAGTAAAATTTCGATTGGGTCCTAGAATAAAAGATGTGGTAGTCACAAATGACAAAGCTAGATATGATGAATTGATGTCAGGAGCAGAAGATACAACTGCTAAAATGTCAAACTTGGTCCAAATGCTACAAAAAGCAAATTATCCTCACACAGGATACGATACACCACCTGAAAATTCTCGTCCTCTACTTAAAAATAATGTATGGAGAGGAAAATCATCTGAAAGAAATTCAGATACCACAAACACTCCTATGAATAGTTCACAAGAAGAAACTTGCAAAAAACATTCTGCAAAATCATTTGAGGAAAGATTGAAGAAATTAAAAAACGATATTAAACAACTTTCAGAGCAAATGAAGAAAGATACTTTCGATAGTTCCAATGAGAATGTTGCTAGTGTTAACATGGTAGAAACACGATCTACTTCCATAGCACGAGAATCAATTGAAGAGGAGGCAACTAATGAATTGCGAGCGGTGATACGACAACGTGATGAACAAATTAGTCGTCTTGAACAAAAAAATGGAAGAATTGGTAGCAACTCTGTAAAATCCACCAACGAATCCTTCTCCAGCCATTGAAATCATCAGACTAGAGGCTATTCATATCCTTGAAAATAAAGAAGAACCAATAGATATTGAGGAAAGCACTCAAAAGAAAAAGAATTCCCCTTATAATGAAATTCCAGAAAAGGATATTACAAAACTTGTGGAACAAAAAATTAAAGAAACAATGGCTCAAGTGAAAGCTGGAGCATTAACTCCAAAGGGTAGACCATACCCAGAGGAATTTGATTCTGTTCAGTACCCTAAAGGCTTTGTTCCTCCTGTCTTTAAAATGTTTGATGGAACGGGTAACCCCCGACAACACCTAGCACATTTTAGAGCAAGCTGCTGTAATGCTGGAGGAAGTGATGCTCTCCTATTTCGACAATTTGTTAACAGTCTTACAGGAGTTGCCTTCGACTGGTATGCAGAACATCCCAATGGATCGGTCAAAACCTTTGTGGAACTTGAAAGCCTCTTTTTTCAACGTTTTCCAGGAGCACAACATCACACCACTGTTGGTGATTTGGTGGTAGAAAAATAAAAATTGGGAGAAAGCTTAGTAGATTATATTTTACACTGGAGAAATCTCAGCATGAAATGTGAACCACAACTACAAGAGCAAAACGCTGTTGGAATATTGCTTAAAAATATCTATGGTCCCATAGCTTTTATGCTCAAAGGATGCACAATAAAGACATTTGAAAAACTACTCAGTAAAGCTGCTAATCTCCAAGAAGAAGCAAAGCAGATGAGTGTAACAGAGAAAACTGAAAAGACAAAAACTATTAAAACATTTGAAAAGAAACCTGAAAATGTTGTAGAAAAAGGTAAACATGTGATGCAGATTCAACCAGAACAAAAGAAACAACAACGACAGAATCCTTCGACATTACATACATCACCTCAATTACAACTTCAACAACCAATCCCAGTATCAACAGAAAAGAAAACAATGGCTGAAAGAATGAATAAAGAATATTCATTTAAAACAGAAGCCGTTAGTAAAATATTTCGTAGTCTGCTTTGCTTAAAATGCCCGAATTTAAGCTACCAGAAGCTAAAAGACCAGCAGAAATTGACATGAAAGACAATCCTAATTATTGTCCTTATCACAGAATGCTTGGACATAAAATTGAAGACTGTTTTATCTTCAAAGACTGGTTGGAGCATAATTTTAAAGATGAAAACATAATAATCCCGAAAGAATATTTGAAAGAACCTGAAAAAGGATCCGTCAATATGATTTCGATAGAGAAACTCAATCCTGGAAATAAAGACGGTACTTCTGAAGAAATCTTTGCTAAATTTCAAATCACAAAATTTCCCAAGAAGGAAAAGAAAAAGAAAATCAAGAAACCGAAAAAGATCAAAGGTCTTCCAAGTATAGGGGCTGCAACTCCTTTTGTACCTTCTAGTTCATTTTCCTCTTGTACTAGGATAGTTATGTCGGGTGAAGGACGAAAAATCCTCGAACCGATAACTTTGTATGACTTCCTTTTTACTATCATGAATAATAACAATCCTTGTTTTGCTTATAGTTTGTCTATTTTGGGTGATTTTTCTGAGAATAATCATTTGAATTCTAACCCTATAAACGATACTCAAATCGTATATGATCAATCTAAAGACAACCAAAATAATGAAAATACAGATGAAAAGTTTGATAACGACAAAAATGAAAATGACATTGCTACACTTCAACTACAAGGAACTCCGATTTCCATAGAATTAGAATTCTCGGATTCAGAAACTAAAGCGTCGGATAATCAACTTGAAGAAATAATTGAAATTAATTTATGAAGTGGAAAAATCTTACCTCCTAGGATGATTCCACAAGAAAAAGAAAAACAAATAATCACACCAGACAAGATCATTCCTCCAATACATCCCCAAACCCCTGAAAGAAATAAGGATGATCTTCATAACAAAGTGGATTATAACGTACTAGCTCATTTGAGAAAATTACTGCGAAGTTAAGCATCTATGACGCTCTCATACTTTCCAAAGAAATGAGAGAATCGTTAATAAAGGCCCTTTCAGATCCAGATATTTGCTTAACTCAACTTGCTAGTGTTACCCAAAATGAAGCTTACCCATTAGAGGAATCAACGAAGATTACCTTCTCTGACAATGACTTGTTGCTTGGAACAACTGAACACAATCATCCACTGTATATTACGGTGAACATAAATGATACAATACTTTCAAGAGTTCTTATTGACCCAGGTGCTTCAATCAATATTATGAATTTGAGAACTCTTGCATATTTGGACATTGATGCCTCTCAACTATCAAGGGATACGATGATGTTATGAGGATTCAATCAGCAAGGAGAATGGGCCCTTGGATCAATAACATTACTCTTAAAAATAGCTGACTTGGTAATGACATCAAAATTTCATATTATTGATTCAGACACCTCTTTTAATGCCTTACTTGGCAGACCATGGCTTCATGAACACAAAATTGTTCCTTCTTCATTACATTCCTTCTTCATTACACCAATGTATAAAATACCTACAAAAAGGACAAGAATGTCGTATTATAGGAGATTTGCAACCGTTTTCAATCCATGAAATTGGTATACATGAAGATGCAGCATATTATGCTCCTATAAATAAAACAATGACCTCCAAAGAAACAACAGTGGATGTGGAAATAACAAAACAAAGAAAAGAAAATAAATGCAAAGAGTTCTTCAATTAAGACAATAGGAACTAATTCCCGTCAAACTCATACTCGAGGACTAGGACGAGTGAAAGAAGATCCGATTGTTACAATGAAGAAACCACTGAAATTCAAAATCCACTTGGACTCTGAAGAAGAAACGACATCTGTGATTGCGAAGAAACCTCAATTCAAAATATCTTTGGAAGAAGAAGATAAAGAAAGACAATTTGAATCTATGTATGATAAAATCAATCATTATATACATTCTATGACTTTGACTCCAATCTCCACTGCTAAGATTGAGAATCTACTAGTCAAAGAAGTATATAATGATGACAAAAAGCCAATTAAGTTTAGACTTGGCTCTACTTCCTCTTGTACTGAAAATGATGTAAAAATAGAAGATGAAAATCTTCCACAATCAATGAAAATTCCTTTTGAGTTGTATTCTCCTTGGGCACAAAAATTTATTCAAAATAGTTTAATGCTCAAACAATGGTCTTTAAAACAACCACATTTCATTGAACAAATGTGGAATAATAATAAACGAAATTCTAACTCCAAAGAAGGTATTGGATTTGGAACTCTAGGACCATTAGATGACACAGATTTTATCTCGACCATCACCTGAAGAATACGATTCCGAATCATTACTCGATCTTCCAATTGAAGATGCTCCTCCGAATTGGAAGAAGAAATTAAATCGACAATTGATGAACTAAAAGAAATAAATTTAGGAACCGATGAAAATCCAAAACCAACTTTTATTAGTTCATTCCTTAATGATGAGGAAGCAAAAGACATAACTCAACTCGTTGATAGAATATAAAGATCTGTTTTGCTTGGACTTATGACGAGATGCCCGGTTTGTCTCCGTAAGTCACGATCCATAAACTTGGGATAAATCAAATCACAATCCCAGTTAAACAAGCTCCGAGGAGAATGCGTGTTGAAATAGAGCAACAAGTCATTGCAGAAGTCAAGAAATTGATAGAAGCTGACTTCATACGAGAAGAGAATTATCCGACATGGTTAGCCAATGTGGTGCCAGTTAAAAAGAAAAATGGACAGATAAGGGTCTGTATAGACTTCAAGGACTTGAACAAAGCATGTCCAAAAGATGAATTTCCTTTACCAATTCCTGAATTAATGATCGATATAGCATCAAAACATGCAATATTCTCCTTTATGGATGGATCATCAAGATATAACCAAATAAAGATGTTTTCGGAGGACGAAACAAATACAGCTTTCCGGACACCCATGGGGATATATTGTTATAAGGTTATGCCATTTGGACTAAAAAATGCCGGTGCAACCTATCAAAGAGCCATGACATGGATTTTTGATGAATTAATACATAATCAAGTCGAATGTTATGTCGATGATCTGGTTGTCAATAGTAAACAAAAAGATAATCATATATACGATTTGAGAATTGTCTTTGAACGACTACGACAATACAATCTTAAAATGAATCTATTAAAGTGCGCCTTCGGTGTCACTTCAGAAAAATTTTAAGGATTTGTAATTCGGCATCGTGGGATAGAAATTGATCCTCTCAAAATTGAAGCTATCCTGAATATGCCTCCTCCTAAAAATCTAACCTAATTGAGATCCTTTCATGGAAAATTAGCGTATATACGACGTTTCATTTCCAATTTATCAGGTAGATGTCAACCTCTCACTGCCCTTACTAGAAAGGATACCAAATTTGTGTGGGATGAAAAATGCCAGCACACCTTTGAAAACATCAAACAATATTTGACATGGCCTCCTGTCTTAGCAGCCCTTGTATTAGGAAGACCTCTAATCTTTTACACTGCAAAGCATTGGATAATTCACTTGGAGCTTTATTAGCACAAGTAAATGACGAGGGAAAAGAAAGTGCATTATACTTATTTAAGTCGTTGTTTAGTTCCAACGGAAATAAAATACCCGACAATTGAGAAGCATTGTTTAGCCTTGATCTTCGCAGTTCAAAAACTAAGGCATTATATGCTTTCTCATAAGGTAACTCCTATTTCAAGAGTTAACCCATTACAATATTTAATAACACGAACAACACTTTCTGGGAGATTAGTAAGATGGGCAATGATCTTACTCCAATTTGATATAACATTTGTACCGTTACGTGCTGTCAAAGGACAAATCTTGGCAGATTTCTTAGCAGCACATCCAATTCTAACTAGATCACCCCTTAATGACGATTTACCTGATGAACAAATATCAGAAATAAAAAATTCCAATGTGCAACGATGGGAACTCTACTAGCATCATCTGCATGGAAAGACAAAGACAAATAGACAATTATACCAGGAAAAGCTGAAGTAGGATTGATTTTCATTACTCTAGACAAAACAATGACGCCTTTTTCCTATCATTTGACAGAACCATGCACAAATAATGAAGCCGAATATGAAGCGCTCATAACCGGTCTAGAATTAACAATATTGATGGAAATTAAAAATATCGACATCTACGGGGATTCCCAGTTGATTATTAATCAAATTGCTGGCAAATACAAAACTTTGAAGTCACGACTTGAACAGTATTCTCGTTACACTCTGAAATTACTTCAGCAAATTCCTGATGTAACATTCTTCTTAATCCCGAGACGAGACAATTCTCTAGCAGATGCTCTGGAAAAACTCGCAAAAGAATTCGCATGTCCAGAAGAAGATGACATACTGATCTCTATAAGAGGACGACAAGTTCTTTCTCAAATTGATTTGGATAATTTACATAAAGTCGATGAAAATATGACAATGACAATAAATGACGAAAATGATGATTGGCGACA
Organism: Papilionanthe hookeriana x Papilionanthe teres; assembly: GCA_022702705.1. NCBI lineage: Eukaryota > Viridiplantae > Streptophyta > Magnoliopsida > Asparagales > Orchidaceae > Papilionanthe > Papilionanthe hookeriana x Papilionanthe teres. The sequence goes on along the minus strand of CM040428.1, from coordinate 124,163,452 downwards.
ACCAATTATCCAATATTTACAAACTGGAAAAATACCTGAAAAAACTTCTATTGCCAACCAAATCAAACAAAGAGCATTATCATATGCTCTAATAAATGATATTCTTTACAAACAATCTTTTGATCAAATGTGGTTAAGATGTTTAAACCAAGTTGAAGCTCAAGAGATTGTTAAGGAAGTTCATTCAGGTTTATGTGGTGCACATCAATCTGGGCCCAAAATGAAAATGAAAATAAAAAGAATGGGATATTATTGGCCAACAATGATGGCCGATTGTCTTGACATTGCAAAGAAATGCCATCAATGTCAAATACATGGGGTAGTTTTACATCAACCTCCAAATGTCCTACACCCAACTATTGCATCATGGCCGTTTGAATGTTAGGGTACCGACATAATGGGCCCTATAGATCCTCCATCTTCCAAGGGTCATAAATTCATTTTGGCAGCCACTGACTATTTTTCCAAGTGGGCAGAAGCAACATCACTTAGAGAAGTTAAGGCAGAACAAGTTCTTCATTTCTTTAAAACACATATCGTTTATAGATTTGGAATTCCTCGAAGGGTCATATCAGAAAACAGATTAGCCTTCAAAAACACGAAAATGAATAATTTTATCCAAAGACACGGAATTAATTGGAGGTACTCCACAATTTATTATCCTAAGGCCAATGGATTAGCTGAAGCTTTCAATAAAACATTGGTTCAAATGTTGAAAAAGACGTTGAATAACGAGCCGAGAGCAATGGCATGAACGATTAATAGAAGCTTTATGGGCTTACGAACTACATACCGAACTCCATCACAGATCTACACCATTTGCTTTGGTATATGGTTCTGAAGCCATTTTACCACTTGAAGTCCAAATTCCTTCTCTCAGAATTGCGATAGCAAACAAAATAATTGAAGAAGAAAATGCTAGACTACGACTTGAAGAACTTGAAAGTTTGGAAGGCAAACGTCTACAAGCCCAACAAAATCTCGAACTGTATCAAGCGAAAATGATACGAGCTCATGACAAATTAGTTCGCCCCAGAACCTTTCGAATCGGCGAATTAGATTTAGTTCTTCGAAGACCTATACTAGCTCATCGAAAGATAGGTGGTAAATTTAAATCAATATGGGAGGGCCCATATGTAATTGAAAAGACATATTCGGGAGGATCCTACCAACTGGTGGATTGTCAAGGAGAAAGAATCCTGCCTCCAATCAATGGACATTTTCTAAAGAAATACTATGCAACATAAAAAATAAAAATGAATAACGACTTATTTATAAACTGGGACAATAAATTTTTCTTTCCAAACTCATCTTTAATTTTTTTATGACATTTGTTTCATTTGCTGAACAATGTTTAAAAGACTAAAATATCATTTTGTCTTATTATTTTCAGGAAAAATGTCTGAAGAAAGACTATTTTTCTCGTTTCAAAATAATATGACTTTCGCCTTGGACCGTCGACACATGGACGAGGGAACCAGAATTCATTTCAACTTTGACCTGTTGCAGGTTGAATCCATATATCACGAATCGTTACTTTATCTGGTGAATCATAATGAAGTTAATCTGCAAATACCTTTGATAGAATTCAAACTCCGACAACCCGAAGAGTATGACTTCACAATCAGTGATAGTTCAGATGAGCAAGAATTCATGACTACTTCAGTACAAGGAGTATCTACATCGGGTACAAAAAATATGGCAACATGACTTACTAGATCACAGAGACGAAATCATAATAAACGACTGAAGCGTCCAAAGCAATTACAAGAAAAACAAAATATGGAGGATATTAGTCAATCGAAATCACGAACTATTAATACTCCATTTGAAGAAATAAATTCTGCATTAGAAAAGACAAATCTAGATCCTACAAAGAAAAATCAAGATGGGAAAGCGATTATCACTTCACCATCAGTCACACCTGTTCAGAGTGTGAAGGTGTCAGATAAGAAAGTTGACAGAAAGAATCACTCAAGGGAAGAGGTGCGACGAATTCGCGCTATCGAATGGAGAACCTTTGAACAATATAAGCATGTGAACAAAAAGACAATAAATATTCTGGATGGTCTTAAACTGTTTACCGAATATTTGATGAGGATGAACAAGTCGCTATCATTGATCATATTACAAAAGCCCGAAATCGAGGTAGGGCTGGAAACCTTCGAAGGAAAACCTATTCTGAACCCAATAAATGGATTCGTGACAAGGGCAGACAAACCATCCAATATGTGTGTTGCTACAATTATGCAAGAGACAAAGAAGGAAATCTCCCCGGAATTTTGCGACACGAACAAGTAGATCCTTTACCCACTGTGATAATTCAAATTATCAGACGACTTGTCACTTGGGGGATCATACCTGCAGATTGTGTTCCTGATAGCTGCATCATCAACATTTATGATGAAGGAGATTGTATCCGTCCTCATATTGACATTCACGACTTCGAAAGACCCTTTTGCACGGTGTCTTTAATGAACCGCTGCTCTATTATATTTGGGAGGGAGATACAGATTCTCGGACCTGGAGAATTTGAAGGAACATGCCGTATCCTTCTAACTCGAGGATCAGTCCTTTTATTTCAAGGAAATGGAGCGGACTTTGTAAAACACTCGCATACCCGGCGCCGATAGAGCCACACATATCAATCACTTTGCGACGGATGAAGCTCGACAAAAGACCTAGGTTGGATACCAAGCTATCCCGGAACTTGAAGGATTGAAGCCTTTAGAGTTACCGTAATCTCATAAAAATGTCCGAACACCTGAAACATGTTCGACAAATAATGTTTTGGAGTGTAGGAAGTTTATAAACAGTCTGTTAACATCCAAGACTATGTTATGATATATATAAGAACTTTTGACATGTGATATATCCGTAGTTGTCGATGTGTGATATATCGATGAATCGTTGGTATGTAAAATATCGGTAGTTTGTTGCAAGACGCTATATGATATGTACACATATATGTACCGTTAGCTTTTGCTTGCAATAATATGTACTGGTGACCTTTTTATGGAAATAAAATGAAATGTTGGAAAATATTCCCCATTGTCTATGATATGTCGACAAGTCTTAAAAATAATAAATAAATTTTAATGATGAAATGAATAACTTGTGATAACTAAACATGAGAATTATCATTTGACCTATACAGGTCAAAACCCCAGCGGATATTCCCACAAAAAATATTAGTGAGTTCGCCACTCTCTCTGGTTATTGGATGTAAGTCCTTTCCTGACACAGAAATCATGGCTTTCCTCTAACTAAATCTTGACATTGACATTTTGAGGAAAATAGAAAATGACATCTATTTTCTCTCTCCGGTTATTGGATGTAAGTCCTTTCCTGACACGGAAATCATGGCTTTCCTCTAACCAAATCTTGACATTGACATTTCGAGGAAAATAGAAAATGACATCTATTTTCTCTCTCCGGTTATTGGATGTAAGTCCTTTCCCGACACGAAAATCATGGCTTTCCTCTAACCAAATCTCGACATTGACATTTTGAGGAAAATAGAAAATGACATCTATTTTCTCTCTCCGGTTATTGGATGTAAGTCCTTTCCCCGACACGGAAATCATGGCTTTCCTCTAACCAAATCTTGACATTGACTTTTTGAGGAAAATAGAAAATGACATCTATTTTCTCTCTCCGGTTATTGGATGTAAGTCCTTTCCTTACACGGAAATCATGGCATTCCTTTAACAAGATAGCAACATTTACATTTTGAGAAATGAAATATGACATCCATTTTCTCTCCTGATAAATTCCTTTTCAGACACGAAAAGAATATTCCTTCTCAGAACCGGAAAACAAGATATCTGACATCCTCTAGGAGCAGTATGATACTCACTATTTTCCTGATTGCTATGGAACATCTCTTAGATCACTTCGGTCAACGCCAATATGTGCAGAATACTTATATAGTATTCTACACATATTGGGGGCCCTTTTGTTGACCTCATTTTTATAATGAGTCAATACCTTTCGACCTAAAAAGTCAACTTTGGTCAAAATGGTCAAACTAGACCTAATGACCAACCCTGTTGACCCACACAGTCACCCTTTTCGACCTAAAAAGTCAACTTTGGTCAAAATGGTCAAACTGGACCCAATGACCAACCCCGTCGACCACATGGTCACCTTTTCGACCTAAAAGTCAACTTTGGTCAAAATGGTCAAACCAGACCCAATGACCAACCCTATTGACCACATAGGTCACCCTTTTGACCTAAAAAGTCAACTTTGGTCAAAATGGTCAAACCAGACCCAATGACCAACCCTGTTGACCCTATAAGTCAACATTTTGACCTAAAAAGTCAACTTTGGTCAAAATGGTCAAACCGAATCCAATGACCAACCCCGTTGACCCCATAAGTCAACCTTTCGACCTAAAAGTCAACTTTGGTCAAAATAATCAAACCGGACCCAATGACTAACCCTGTTGACCCCATAAGTCATGGTCAACCTTTCGACCTAAAAAGTCAACTTTGGTCAAAATGGTCAAACTGCATCCAATAACCAACCCCGTTGACCCCATAGGTCAACCTTTTGACCTAAAAAGTCAACTTTGGTCAAAATGGTCAAACCGGACCTAATGACCAACCCCGTTGACCCATAGTCACCCTTTTAACCTAAAAAGTCAACTTTGGTCAAAATGGTCAAACCGGACGCTAATGACTAACCCCGTTGACCCCATAGGTCAACCTTTTGACCAAAAAGTCAACTTTGGTCAAAATAGTCAAACTGACTAATGACTCGACCACCGTTGACCCCATAGAGTCAACCTTTTGACCTAAAAAGTCAACTTTGGTCAAAATGGTCAAACCGGACCTAATGACCAACCTTGTTGACTCCATAGTCACCCTTTCGACCTAAAAGTCAACTTTGGTCAAAATGGTCAAACTGCACTGATGACCAACCTTGTTGACCCCATAGGTCACCTTTTGACCTAAAAAGTCAACTTTGGTCAAAATGGTCAAACTGCACCGAATGACCAACCCTGTTGACCCCATATGTCACCCTTTCGACCTAAAAAGTCAACTTTGGTCAAAATGGTCAAACCGGACCCAATGACCAACCCCGTTGACCCCATAGTCACCCTTTCGACCTAAAAAGTCAAATTTTGTCAAAATGACCAAACTAGACCCAATGACCAAACCTGTTGACCCCATAGGTCAACCCTTTGACCCAATGACATGTTTAAAACCCCACAATGATAAAATCACAAATATTGTGATCAAATCAACTATGATAAAGTTGAAAAAGGTCACGTTGGACATCTTGAAATTAAATTGATCAATTTAGGCTGACTTGGGTCAACCTAAATCAAAATTGGTCAACACTTACCTATTTTAATCAAAATAGGTAAAAATGAAATAAAAACAACAAAATTAATCAAATAATTAATTTCAAAGTTATTTTGATTATTTAAATTAATTAATGATTTAATTTTCAATATTTTAGTTAAATGACATAATTAATTAAAATGAAAATTAAATTAAAATCATAAAATGACAAAATTAAATAAAAATGATAAAATTAATCAATTAATTAATTTGAAATTATTTTCAATTAATAAATTGATTAATGAAATAATTTCCAACAATTTTTAATAACATAATTAATTAAAATGGAAATGACACATGGCCTTCCCATAATTAATTAAAGTTAAAACTAAATTAAATCCATCATAAGACATAGTTAACACATGACAAAGCTTAGCTTAAATTATGGCTAACCATGGGTTAACTCCCATCATGGTGAATAAAATGAGGTGGCTCTTTATCCTTCATTCTAAGCCATGACTCACCTCTACTCAACATGAGGTGGCCGGCCAACACTAAGGCATATTTCCCACCTTCTAAGCTAACCAATGGGAAGGGAACAAAGCTTAAACTCCACTCCTCACCATGGTTAAATGAAATCATGAGGGGGAAACATATGTGTCACCATTTGCCAAGGCTAATGGGTGACTTATAAGCTCATGAGGAAGAGAAATTACAGCTTATTTCAAAGAGCTAAACCACCTCATGCATGATCCAATGAAAAGGAGCCAAAACAATGAGATCATGATGGAAAACTTTGGAGAGATAACCATAGTTATCCCCTCAGCCGAAAATTCATTAATAGGGAAGATAACAACTCCCCTAGTACAGCCTAAGCCAAGCAATGGCCTCCCCATGGCTATAAATAAGGCCATACTAGAGCCTTACTAAGAGAGAAAAAAAAATTTAGTGAGACCTATAGGCTGCTCAAATCTTCTGACTCCCAACACAAAAACTCTTCCCAAGAGCCTTAACAATCCATTTTGATCAAAACAAGCCATAGATTGAGCCCAATCGAGCCAATTTGATCAAAATTCAAAAACAACCCAAACCAGCCACCTTCTTAAATTTCTCCTTTGAGGCCGACTTTTGAACCAAATTGGTGCAGCAACAATCTTCCTCTGGAGTCTTAGAAGACAATTACAAGGTCTGATCAAGCTTGATTTACTTGTGGCAAAGGTATGAAATTATTTTTCTTAAAATATTTCATATTTTTGAAATATCATGTGTTATACTAGCCCAAAAATGTTGCATCACCGTATGGATATATTCTACATGTTTAGATGATTCCATAGGTTCAAAAATCACTCAATTTCATAACGAAATGAGTGAGATATTAACATTTGAAGTTTAACGGTTACGAATTTTTCTGAAATTAAAATGGATTTATCACCGCCGTCCGTTCCCGTGTTTTGGAACGGACGACGCTGATCAAATCCCGTCGTATCCGCTGTTCGGCCCGGCGCAGCGGATCTTCCCGCGCTTCGACCAGTACGAGGACACGCGTCGGCGTGGGATCATTTTGGCGTCGGGAAATTAATTAAAAATTTGTTTTAACCTTAAAATAATAAAAAATTCATAACTTTTTAAATACAGATCACAAAAATATAATAAAAATACCTCTAGAAAGAGCAAAATGGGAAGAAAATTATGAAATAAAAATCATAATTTTATTCCCATTATTTAATTTTTAAATAATTAAATACTCTCTGGAGTATTTTAAATATTAAAAATTATTTATAAATAAAAAAATATGAAACTTTGAGGCATTTATCTTTATGCTCTTAGGAATGTTTCATGATTTTTCCAAGGACAGAAAACATGTCTAGGACACTTTTTCTAATTTTCAAGTCATTTTGTAATTATTTCAAATAAATAATTATAAAAAAATGAAAATTAAGAAAAATAAAATAAAAATGGTTAAAAATGTTAGGGCAACAGAGAATAACCCTAAGAAAATCATTTCTATGTCATAAAAATAATTTTGAATAATATGTTAAAATTTAGGACTAAAATTCTTTATTAATTAAATAATTTTAATCCTAAAAAATCACCTTTTCATAAACTTAGCTTATTTCCTTCAAAGATCTAAGTTTGAAATGAATCTAGTCTATGTTAGGCTAATGGCAAATAATCAACTAAGTCTAAAATGACAAAATTAGATTTAATTAGATTTAAAACATCATTTAAACCTATTAAACCTTAAGCTTAATCAAATAAGTTTAAAATGACAAAATTAGACTTAATTAGGTTTAAAACATCATTTAAACCTATTAAACCTTAAGCTTAATCAATTAAATTTAAAATCATAAAATTAGACTTAATTAGGTTTAAAATATCATTTAAACCTATCAAACCTTAAGCTTAATCAATTAAGTCTAAAATGACAAAATTAGACTTAATTAAGTTTAAAACATCATTTAAACCTATTAAACCTTACGCTTAATCAATTAAGTTTAAAAAGATAAAATTAGACTTAATTAGGTTTAAAACATCATTTAAACCTATTAAACCTTAAGCTTAATCAATAAAGTATAAAATGACAAAATTAAACTTAATTAGGTTTAAAACATCATTTAAACCTATTAAACCTTAAGCTTAATCAATTAAGTCTAAAATGATAAAATTAGACTTAATTAGGTTCAAAACATCATTTAAACCTATTAAACCTTAAGCTTAATCAATTAGTCTAAAATGATAAAATTAGACTTAATTAGGTTTAAAATATCATTTAAACCTATTAAACCTTAAGCTTAATCAATTAAGTCTAAAATGACAAAATTAGACTTAATTAGGTTTAAAACATCATTTAAACCTATTAAACCTTAAGCTTAATCAATTAAGTCTAAAATGATAAAATTAGACTTAATTAGGTTTAAAACATCATTTAAACCTATTGAACCTTAAATTTAATCAATTAAGTCTAAAATGACAAAATTAGACTTAATTAGGTTTAAAACATCTTTTACAGTTATTTAATTAAAGTTAAACCTTTATTACATTAAATTTAATGAAACCTAAACCCTAATTATGTCTAACCCATTAGACCTAATTAAATCAATTAAACCTTACCTAAATTAGGTTTAATTAACCTTAAACAATTAGACTTAACCCATAATAAGTCTAATTAAATCAATTAAACCTTACCTAAATTAGGTTTAATGAACCTTAAACAATTAGACTTAACCCATAATAAGTCTAATTAAATCAATTAAACCTTACCTAAATTAGGTTTAATTGACCTTAAACAATTTAAACAATTAGACTTAACCCATAATAAGTCTAATTAAATTAATTAAAACTTACCTAAATTAGGTTTAATTAACCTTAAACAATTTAAACAGTTAGACTTAACCCATAATAAGTCTAATTAAATCAATTAAACGTTACCTAAATTAGTTTTAATTAACCTTAAACAATTAGACTTAACCCATAATAAGTCTAATTAAATCAATTAAACCTTACCGAAATTAGGTTTAATTAACCTTAAACAATTAGACTTAACCCATATTAAGTCTAATTAAATTAATTAAACCTTACCTAAATTAGGTTTAATTAACCTTAAACAATTAGACTTAACCCATAATAAGCCTAATTAATCAATTAAACCTTACCTAAATTAGGTTTAATTAACCTTAAACAATTAGACTTAACCCATATTAAGTTTAATTAATCAATTAAACCTTTCTTAAATTAGGTTTAATTAACCTTAAACAAGTCTAATTAAGTCATTAAACCTTACCTAATTTAGGTTTAATTAATTTTAAATAATCAAACTTAACCTATATTAAATCTAATATAACCTGAATTCAACCTAACTTGAACTCAAGTTAACTTAAACCTTAGGTTCAACTTACATTAAATCTAACATAACCTAAACCTAACTTAAGTCTAACCTACATTAGACTTAAGTCAAATCAAACTTAGGTTCAACCCGACATGAACCTAAGTCAAACCTAAACCTAACTTAAGTCTGACCTACATTAGACTTAAGTCAAATCAAACTTAGGTTCAACCTGACATGAATCTAAGTCAAACCTAAACCTCAACTTAAATCTAAGCCATGTCAGACTTAAGTCAAAATCAAACTTAGGATCAACCCAACATGAACCTAAGTCTAACCCAAACTTAATCTTAACTCAAGACTCAACCCATATTGAACTCAAACCAACTTTAAGTATAGATTCAACTTAACTTGAACTTAACTTAAGTTAAACCTTAACTTAAAACCAAATCATATTAAACTTTTAACTTAACTTAGTTCAAACCTAAATTCAACATAAAATTTTAAATTAAGTCTAACATATTAGACTTAATTAAATCATCAAACCATTAATTAATTGATATTTAAATCAACAAACCTTGATTAAGTCTAATTCATTAATATCTCAATAAACTACAGCTATATAGACTTAATTAAATCTTAAAGTCTTACCTAAAAAGGACTTAGATGGTCAGTAATTCTAATCAAGTCTAATTTATTAGACTTGATTAACTTTTAAGTCTTGTTTAAACAAGGCTTAAAACTTAATTAAGTCAATTCTAAACTAACTTTTTAACTTAAAGTTCAGACAGACATGAACTCAAGTTAATTAAATTCAATCAACATTGAATTTAACTTAGGTTCAACCAGACATGAACCCAAGTTAGTTCAATCAATATTGAATCTAACTTCCAACTTTTTAACTTAAGTTCAGATAGACATGAGCTTAAGTAGATTCAATCAACATTGAATTTTACTTGGGTTCAACCAGACATGAACCCAAGTTAGTTCAATCAATATTAAATCTAACTTCCAACTTTTTAACTTAAAGTTCAGATAGAGATGAACTTAAGTAGATTCAATCAATATTGATTTTAATTTAGGTTCAATCAGACATGAACCCAAGTTAGTTCAATCAATATTGAATCTAACTTCCAACCTTTTAACTTAAGTTCAGACAGATATGAACTCAAGTTAATCTAACCAACATTTTAACTTAAGTTCAGACAGATATGAACTCAAGTTAATCTAACCCAACTTTCAACTCGAATTCAAACAGACATGAATTCAAAATTTAAGTTTAAACTTAAGTCAAGACATAAATTCAACATTTCAAACTAAAATCGACATAAATTCGATATTTTAAATAAAAATTCAACATAATCAACATAAATTCGATATTTCAAACAAAATTTGACTTAATCGACATTTCAAACATAAATCAACATAACCGACATAAAATTGACATTTCAAATATAAATTTGACAAATATCGATATTAAATGAAATTAATCCGATATTTCGATAAAATTAAACATTAATCAATATAATTTGACATAAACCGACATCCAGGACATGTTAAATCAAAACATCCTACAAAATTTTAAGGCAATGAACATGACATTATTTTATGATAATTTTTTCTTTGCAGGGTGAAGACAAAAAGTTTCTTTTAGATTTTCTTTGCATGTTATAGGATGTGCTAACTCTGTTTTGCAGGACGACATTCCAAACAAAAAAAAAAACAAAAAAATTTAGGATAGTCACCAAAACAAAACAAAACAACGACATGGAAAATAAAAACAAAACTTTTAAGATAACGACATGAAAAACAAAATCAAAATTTTAAAATAATAAATATGACATCACATTTAGGTGTGATAGTGGGTACATCTCTCCTTAAAAATAAAATTTTAGAAAACAAATGATTGATATTAATCAGAAGTTTTCTTGAATAATTAAAAATTGTTTAAGATGTAGTTAACTATAGAAGCTTGCTTCTATAGGAGATCCAAAAGAACCCACAATAGAAATCTCTGGTTTTCCATGATTTTCTTTATATGAAAATTCTAGGATATATTATTCTAGTATATTCTTCTATAAGGATTGTCATAAACATCCTTTTCTACTATTAGCCCTAAATTCCTCAAATCTTTCATGGGATTTATAGGAATAAAATTAGGCTAATATTAGATGGCGACTCCTCAATATTGACATTCCACACCAATCTCTTCCCGTTGTCACCACGAGATTTTGTGGCGACTCCGCTGGGGAAAATCTTTCTTCTCATCTTTTATCATCATTTATTTTCACTTCAAATTTTAAAATAAGTTCCCAGTTTATAAATAAGTCAATAATATTCGTTTTTCTTGAAATTTCAGAAAAATCGCGATGGATTCTCTGAATTCAATCTTTTCTTATTTTCAAGACTTTGACATACAAATAGAGGAAAGTCCTCCCTTTTATCAAAAATGATTATGGATTATTTAGTGAAACGGAATTTATATTAGATAATCCATATCAAACTGATACACAATCTTTCCAAGAATTTGACTTACAACCTTATGAAGACTTTTTGAAGTTTACAGAAAATTTGCCTGAATATACACCTGAAGAACCTTATACCCTTAAAGAAATGAAGAGACAAGCTGATAGGAAAGGAAAACAAGTTTACAAGGAAGATGATGCTCTGCCATCATCTATGTATGAAATTGGATCTTGTTCAAAAAACATTCATAAAGCCCCTTCATTCAAAAGAAAGAAAAGGTGGAACGAAAATGATAATTTTGAAACACCTGAATTTCAACAGAATATTTTTGGAAACCCTTACTTTTTAGAAGAAAATCAATATATTCCAATTCCTGTTGAATACACTGATAATTCCTTTCAACCTAAAAGCTCTCCTCCGTTACGTGCTATATATTCAGTTTTTAAAAGGTTAGCAAGAAAATATAGATGTTCACTATCTAAATTATTAAACAAAATGGGTTGTGCAATCTCCAACACCATGAAAAGGAGAATTTTAGCGATGAAAAATCCTGACTATCAAGAAACTGACTATCAATTTCCAACTGATAAACATTGTGTTCGAGTGCCAGTAAAATTTCGATTGGGCCCTAGAATAAAAGATGTGGTAGTCACAAACGACAATGCTAGATATGATGAATTGATGTCAGGAGCAGAAGATACAACTGCTAAAATGTTGGACTTGGTCCAAATGCTACAAAAAGTAAGTTATCCTCACACAGGATACGATACACCACCTGAAAATTCTCGTCCTCTAATTAAAAACAATGTATGGAGACGAAAATCATCTGAAAGAAATTCAGATACCACCAACACTCCTATGAACAGTTCACAAGAAGAAACTTGCAAAAAACATTCTCCAAAATCATTTGAGGAAATATTAAAGAAATTAAAAAAAGATATTAAATAACTTTCAGAGCAAAGGAAGAAAGATACTTCCGATAGTTCCAATGAGAATGTTGCCAGTGTTAACATGGTAGAAACATGATCTACTTCCATAGCACGAGAATCAATTGAAGAGGTGGCAACCAATGAATTGCGAGCGGTGATACGACAACGTGATGAACAAATTAGTTGTCTTGAACGAAAAATGGAAGAATTGGTAGCAACTCTGCAAAATCCACCAACAAATCCTTCTCCAGCCATTGTAATCATCAGACCAGAGGCTATTCATATCCTTGAAACTAAATAAGAACCAATAGATATTGAGGAAAGCACTCAAAAGAAAAAGAATTCCCCTCATAAGGAAATTCCAGAAAAGGATATTACAAAACTTGTGGAACAAAAAACTAAAGAAACAATGGCTCTTGTGAAAGCTGGAGCATTATCTCCAAAGGGTAGACCATACCCAGAGGAATTTGATTCTGTTCAATTCCCTAAAGGCTTTGTTCCTCCTGTCTTTAAAATGTTTGATGGAACGGGTAACCCCCGACAACACTTAGCACATTTTAGAGCAAGCTGCTGTGATGCTGGAGGAAGTGATGCTATCCTATTTCGACAATTTGTTAACAGTCTTACAGGAGTTGCCTTCGACTGGTATGCAGAACTTCCCAATGGATCTGTCAAAACCTTTGTGGAACTTGAAAGCCTCTTTATTCAACGTTTTGCAGGAGCACAACATCACACCACTGTTGGTGATTTGGTGGTAGAAAAACAAAAACTGGGAGAAAGCTTAGTAGATTATATTTTACGCTGGAGAAATCTCAGCATGAAATGTGAACCACAACTACAAGAGCAAAATGCTGTTGGAATATTGCTTAAAAATATCCATGGTCCTATAGCATTTATGCTCAAAGGATGCACAATAAAGACATTTGAAAAACTACTCAGTAAAGCTGCTAATCTCCAAGAAGAAGCAAAGCAGATGAGTGTAACAGAGAAAACTAAAAAGACGAAAACTATTAAAACATTTGAAAAGAAACCTAAAAATGTTATAGAAAAAGGTAAACAGGTGATGCAGATTCAACCAGAACAAAAGAAACAACAACGACAGTATCCTTCGACATCACGGACATCACCTCAATTACAACTTTAACAACCAATCCCAGTATCAACAGAAAAGAAAACAATGGCTGAAAGAATGAATAAAGAATATTCATTTAAAATAGAAGCCGTTCGTATAATATTTCGTAGTCTGCTTAAAATGCCCGAATTTAAGCTACCAGAAGCTAAAAGGCCAGCAGAAATTGACATGAAAGACAATCCTAATTATTATCCTTATCACAGAATGCTTGGACATAAAATTGAAGACTATTTTGTCTTCAAAGACTGGTTGGAGCGTAATTTTAAAGACGGAAATGAAATAATCCCGAAAGAATATTTGAAAGAACCTGAAAAAGGATCAGTCAATATGATTTCGATAGAGAAACTCAATCCTGGAAACAAAGACATTACTTCTGAAGAAATCTTTTCTTGAACAATTAAAAATTGTTTAAGATGTAATTAACTATAGAAGCTTGCTTCTATAGGAGATCCAAAAGAACCCACAATAGAAATCTCTGGTTTTCCATGATTTTCTTTATATGAAAATTCTAGGATGTATTATTCTAGGATATTGTTCTATAAGGATTGTCATAAACATCATTTTCTACTATTAGCCCTAAATTCCTCAAATCTTTCATGGGATTTATAAGAATAAAATTAGGCTAATATTAGATGGCGAGTCCTCAATATCGACACTCCACACCAATCTCTTCTCGTTGTCACCACCAACCTTTTGGCCGAGAGGAATGGCTGGTTTAAATAGCCATGGTTAGGGGCTTCCTAGGGGCAATTGAGGGCTGGGATTTGCTGCTCTGGTGAGGAGAAGAAGAGCTGTGGTGGCCATTTGGGTTGGGACAGCTCAGCTAATTCAATTTGAATTTTTGAATCAAATTAGGCCTCTCGGCGTGGTGGTTTTTAACGACTGGGGTGGTGGTCCGGCCAGGGTCAGGTCACCCTCAGGGTCAAGGAGGTCAGGGCTTGATGTTTGTGTGTTCAATTGGCTGATGCCATGTGTAAAGGGATTGATTCAAATGGAATGGGGGAAGTGGCTCTTTTGGATTTAAATGGGTCAAGTCATGGTTTAGGCTAGGTGCACCTCCCCAAGGCTTGACTTTGGGCCGAGGGAGAATCATTTGAGTCAGCTAGGAAGGGGTGGTGAAGTCCCCATCCAAGGTGATGTGGCTGAACTTGGTTTAGAGTGTAGCATAAATGGGGTTAAAAGGGCTTAATGAAGGCTTAGGAAAGGCTCCCCTCTTCTTGCCATAAATGACTAGGTGAGGTGTTAAAACTCTCCTGGCTTCATATGGCTTGTAAATGGCTCACATTTGGCTTACATTTGGCTTGGAAAAGGTTGGTTTGTTTCATGAAAAAGGGTTTTAGCATTTTTGATGAATTTAGGTGAAATTGGCACGTGGCTTGATTTGGAATGACTTGATTATTGATTTAGGACTTAGGGATGATTTCAATTAAAAGGATGATGATGAGAATTTCACATGGGCTTTAGAATAAGTTTTGGGCCTTTTGAACTTTTGTAAAAATGGGCTTTTAAAGGCTTTATGGAAGTGGGCTCTTAGATTTTAAAATGGGCTTTTGGATGAAAGTTTTGTGAAGGACCATGCCAAATAAATGTTGGGTTTAGTTTAGGGATGTATCATGAGTGATTTGGAAAAGGTTTGGTGTCATTTGGAGTTGAAATGGGTTCAATTTGGGCCTTTTTGATAATGGGTTCAAAATGAATCAAATTGGGCCAACTTAGGTTAAGGTTGGGCCAATGTTAGGTTTGATGTAAAATTAATGTTGAAAATGTTTATGGGGGTGTGGGAAAGAGTTTTCAACTTTGGTTGGGCTTTGACTTTGGGGTTTGGGCCTATTTGGGTTAGGTTTGGGTTTAGGCCAATTTAAGGGATTTTGGTTTTGGGTTAAGTTTGGGTGGAGTTTGGTTTCAAATTTGGGGCAAACCATGTTAGTATTTTGTTTGTGGGGATGTTAGGAAGGTTTAGGAAAAGATTTGGGGTTAATTGGAGTTAAGTTGGGTTGGTTTAGGCTAAGTTTAGGTCATGGGCCAAAATTGGGCTTTAGGCTTCAAATTGAAATTCGATCCAAATTTTCATCAAATTTGGCTTCGATTTAATCTAAATTGGTATTAGGGATATGGAATTGAAGTTTAGAATTGAATTGGATTAAAATTGAGGTCAATTGGGTTGGTTGGGTGGGACATTGGGTCCACTTAGGTTAAAAATAGGTCAAATTGGGGGTTTTGGTAAAAGTGGCTTAAATTGATAAAATTGGCTTATGGTGTAGTTGAACAAAATGGAATTTAGAATATTTAGGATTTTTTGAATTTTTTTGGGAATTTTCTGAATTTTTGAAATTTTTGGGTTAAAAGGGTATTTTGGGTATTTGGAGGGTATTGGGGGGTTTTTTTAGAAATTTTGGCATATTTGGCCATGGATGATCAATTTGAGTGGGGGGAAATGTTTAGGATTGATTTTGTGGAATTTTGGGTAATTTAGCCAATTTTGCAAATTTTGGGCAATTTCAAGGGTATTTGGTAGGTTTGGTGGGTTTAGGGCCCCAGGGGACAAAAATTGAAATTTTGGAAAAGTGAAGATTGATTAAGTGTGAGTGAAATAAAATCATTTTGGTTGAGCCATGAAGCCATATTAATCTCATAGGAACCATGAGATGGCTCATTTTAGGTACTCAATATGTTGTTCCTAACCCTCCTAACCAGGGGTTTAGAGGTTAAGGTCCATTCATATGAATTATCTATATGAGTGAGGAAGTCAAATTGGTTAAAGTTAGTTTTAGGGTTTGGAATGTGTGCGTGTGGGAGTGTGGTGTGTGCAAGCTAACCCTCACCAGGACCAAACCACCCAGGGTAATCCTAAGGCCAAAGAATCTTATAGGAAACTAATCCTTTAAACCTTCACATTTGATTTTAACCCTCCAAGTGGCTTAGGGGTTTACAATCAAACTTGTGGTGTTTGAAGGGAGTCAGGAAGTGTTTTGATTTTCTAAGTGATGGGTTCCATCTCTAGTCCTCTAGGCTAGATCCTAAGTACTAAGGAGAGAGATCAACCTCATAAAAAATGAGGTCAACAAATGGACCCCCAATAGGTGTGGTGTGCTAACTAAGCACACTGCGCGTATTGGCATTGACCGAAAAGATCAACAGAACCAACACAGACGTCTAAGTGACACACTTAGAATGAAGTATAGAAAATTTTCCGCTAGGGAGTATCAGGTAAACCTCCAAGACTGAAGATTCCTGAACTCTCTCTGGGGAAAAGAAAAGGAAGTGAATTCCAGATCACAAGATATAGAGAGATTCGATTTTAGAGTCGTTTCATTTTCTGTTTTAAGTTTTTAATGTGTGAGTTTGGATTTTGGTTGGAGTTTCAATTCCGATTGAAGTTCGATTCAAGATTTATTTCAAGAGGGATTTTATGGAAATTCTGGATTTTGAAATGAAAATTGGAACCTAGGTTCCTACCTTGGGATTGCAAAGAGAACTGGAATTTAGGCTCCAACCTCGAAGATTTGAAAGAGAACTAGAATTTAGGCTCTAGCCTCAAGAAGAGAACTGGAGGTTAGGCTCCAGCCTCAGAAATTTGAAAGAGAGCTAGAAGTTCGGCTCTAGCCTCGAAGAGAACTGGAAGTTCGGCTCCAGCCTCGGAAGTTTGAAAGAGAGCTAGAAGTTCGGCTCTAGCCTCGAAGAGAACTGGAAGTTCGGCTCCAGCCTCAGAAATTTGAAAGAGAGCTAGAAGTTCGGCTCTAGCCTCGAAGAGAATTGGAAGTTCGGCTCCAGCCTCGGAAGTTTGAAAGAGAACTAGAAGTTCAGCTCTAGCCTCGAAGAGATCTGGAAGTTCGGCTCCAGCCTCGGAAGTTTGAAAGAGAGCTAGAAGTTCAGCTCTAGCCTCGGAGAGAACTGGAAGTTCGGCTCCAACCTCAGATGTTCAAAATAGAGCTAGAAGTTCAGCTCTAGCCTCGAAGAGAACTGGAAGTTCGGCTCCAGCCTCGGAAGTTTGAAAGAGAACTAGAAGTTCGGCTCTAGCCTCAAAGAGAACTGGAAGTTCGGCTCCAGCCTCGAAAATTTGAAAGAGAACTAGAAGTTTGACTCTAGCCTCGGAGAGAACTGGAAGTTCGGCTCCAGCCTCGGAAATTTGAAAGAGAGCTAGAAGATCGGCTCTAGCCTCGAAGAGAACTGGAAAGCTCTAGCCTTGAAGAGAACTGGAAGTTTGGCTCCAGCCTCGAAAATTTGAAAGAGAGCTAAAAGTTCGGCTCTAGCCTCGAAGAGAACTAGAAGTTCGGCTCCAGCCTCAGAAATTTGAAAGAGATCTAGAAGTTTGGCTCTAGCCTCGAAGAGAACTGGAAGTTCGGCTCCAGCCTCAGAAATTTGAAAGAGAACTAGAAGTTCGGCTCTAGCCTCGAAGAGAACTGGAAGTTCGGATCCAGCTTCAGAAATTTGAAAGAGAGCTAGAAGTTGGGCTCTAGCCTCGAAGAGAACTGGAAATTCAGTTCCAGCCTCGAAAATTTGATCTGTATGAAGAGGGACCCAATCCCATGCCATCAGAATCAAATCGAACAAAGTTCATGGCTCTATGTCAATAGGACTAGTCGATCCTCTAACACACAGAGGAAGGAGAATTGAAAGGTTGGAATTGAAGGATTCAGAATGAAAATAAATCTGAGATTTAGATTTGTTTTATTCGTTTTAGTGATTTGATTTCATTTTTGTTTATTTAGAGTTCGTGTTTATTTGCAATTTATTCTGACATTCAAATTCTTAAAAAGAATGAATTCCTTATTCATTTCTTTCTCTTTTCATTCTTTGTTCGAAGTTCATTTAGCTTAATGGCGTTTCCCAGTCAATTTGCACAAAAAGAGGTGAAGGCAGAACATGACATGATCATTCTCATTCCAATATGTTGAAAATACATCCTACAACTTGATCCAAAACATGATGATATTTTCCTCGAAGATTCAGTATCTCATACAATCCTTATAAATCCAAAACGGATTGTGTAAGATTCTTGTTGATTCTTCCAAAAGCATTTGTCAAAATCCATGTTTGAATAGTAAGATACATGGACAATAACATCGCCTTCCAAGCCACCCCTGGCAGGAATGCCGTACGGATGTGCATTGGAGGTGTGCTATCTCTCATGTAACTCACAGCTCGTAGGGCCAGAGACTCTTTAACTCTGGATCTGGCTGAAAATGAAAAGGTATCTTACTATCGTCTATCCTTCTAAAGGTGATGGAGATTCGCTCAACAGGCACTCCTGGGATGTAGTGTTTTGCTATGTCTGCTCCATTTCCCTTTAATACCATGACGGAACCTACCGGTAGTGGTATTTCCACCGGCCCTCAGAATTTTCCTGGGCCCGCTATCCTGAGGTCAGATCCGAACGTGATATTACACCGGTTGACAAAAGAGACTGTCCAGAAAGGTCTGACAAAGTCATGATGGTCTATGTGTGGAGGTATGCAGTCGCCCTCCTTGTAAATGTTAATGATGTAGCTATTGGGTATGCAATCTGCAGGCAATACCCTCCATGTCACCATTCTTTTTACCATTCTTTTGATAATTCTTGGCATCAGATTCACCTCACTGTGACGGAGTATCCCTGGTCGATTTCCTTTTCTGTCTTCTGCGAAGTTGTAGCAACACCCGCACTGGATAGTTACTCTTCGTTTTCCTGGCATCCATCTTCGGGGTTCTGAATAGGTTTTTTACCTCAGACGACCAGCTTGGCCCATTTTCTGAAGCTCGATAATGCAGTCCACAATCTGCTATTGTTCGTAATCTGAGAACACATCCTTATGCAGCTCAAGGCCTTCCAAGATGTTGACCCACTTGCCTCGAATTCTCTCAAAGTATTCCAAAGTTTTCTTTTTAACTTGCTGTAATTTCTCCAGCTCTTATACTGGGATTATCTGAAGTCCTCGGGGTCTGGTAACATACTGCGGGATGTACGGCTCAACCCCGATAGTCTCTGTCGAGACATCCTCCAAGGATGCTTTCGCAACAAGACTCTTCAAAACTGGTAGTTCTGTCTGGTGTCGTCGTACTGATTCTATTTCTGCTCTTCTTGGGATTTCTTTTATCTTTTCTGTTGTTCTTGGAGTTGGTGTCCTCTTTTCTGGTTCCTGACGAACCAATCTCTTCGAACCATTTGTACTGACGGTAGCGACTGTCTCTTCTTATTGATCTGCTGTCAGCTTAGTCAGCATCTTGCGAATGCGACGGTTCTTGTTTCTTCATTGAGTAGGAGTGAGAGTGGCTCTTCTCACCTCTTGAATTTCTGCGGGCATGGCGCTGACAAGTCTGCCCTCTGCTGTAGCAACCACGAACTTCATTTTCTTGTCTTCTCCCATTGCATGAGCGGTGTTTGCTTTTCTCTTCTTGCTAGTAGACGGCTGACTTAGGCCACCTAATTTCAGCACTGTCTGACTGTGGAACTCTTCCCGATCAATCGGAGTCCAATCATTTTCTTCGTACTGTAGCCCGGTCAGTGTGAAATCAGAGTCAATTTCAATCACGGCTCCATCCTTCATCCTCTTTTAATCGAGTGCTAGACTCACGCCATTCTTAAAGTTTAGAACCAACCACCCGTTCGACATTTCTCTGCGAAAAACAAGGAAAGGATCAGGGGCTGTACTAAGAACAAGAAAAAAAAAACATTTTTTAATGAAAAAAATTTTATTTACTTCTTTTAAATTTTAAAGGAAGAGATGAGGAAAGATCAGGAATGAATTGATTTAAAGGAAAAGATCAAAATTTTATCATTTCGCATATTTTCTTTTTAAGACATTTTTTGTTAATGAATTTTATTTTATCATCTATTTTTTTTGGGTTCGGACCCTGTTACGAATGATTACTCCACCCGTGTTTCTAGGAATGGGAATTCATTCTTCAAAACATCAGGTTGCGTAATACTTCTTCAGATATCGTCCATTAATTGGAAGCATAGGTCGTTCTCCACTACAGTTAACAAGCTGATAGGAACCCCCTGAGTAGACTGTCTCAACCACGAACGACCCTTCCCAAGTTGGTTCAAATTTACCTCCTATCTTGCGGTGTGCAAGAATAAGTCTTCTGAGTACTAGGACCAAATCACTGACTTTGAATGTCCTTGGGCGGACCAGTTTATCGTGGGCCTAGATCATCTTGGCTTGATACAGTTCCAAATTTTGCTGCGCTGAAAGTTGTTTCCCTTCTAAGCTCTCTAATTCTTCAAGTCGTAATTTGGCATTTTCTTCTGTAGTGATCTTGTTCGCAACTGCAATTCTGAGTGACGGAAGCTGAACCTCTAAGGGTAAAACGGCCTCGGACCCATACACTAAGGCGTAGGGAGTGGACTGAGTAGGAGTTCTGAAAGTTGTTCTGTAGGCTCATAGGGCTTCTAACAACTTCTCATGCCAATTTCTTTTGTTGTAGTCCAAAGTTTTCTTTAATATTTGGACGAGAGTTTTTTAAAAAGCTTCGGCCAAGCCGTTTGCTCTTGGGCAGTAAATCGTCGAATAGCGCCAGTCGATCCCGTGTCTCTTGACAAAATTGTTGATCTTCATACTCTTGAATGCGGACCCATTATCTGAAATGATTCTGCGCGGTACCCCCAAACGGTAGACAACTTGATTCTTGAAGAACTGTAGCACGTGGTGTGCCTTTACTCTGAGCGGTACTGCTTCTGCCCACTTGGAAAAGTAATCTGTTGTTGCAAGAATGAAGCGTTGTCCTCTTGAAGAAGGCTGTTCTATCGGACCCACAATATCTGTGCCCCAACATTCAAATGGCCATGACGTAATTGTCGGATGTAGCACATTTGGAGGTTGATGTAGAACCACTCCATGCACTTGACATTGGTGACAACTCTTGGCGACCTTCATGCAATCAGTCATCATCGAGGGCCAGTAGTACCCTAGTCTTTTAATTTTCATCTTCATTTTCGGACCTGAGTGCACTTCCTTAACAATTTCACGAGCCTCAGACTCGCTCAGGCACCTTAGCCACATCTGATCGAAAGACCTTCTGTATAATGTATTGTTTATTAATACGTAAGACAGAGTTCTTTTCTTAATCTGATGAGCCAATGACTTATCGTCCGGTAGGTTTCCTGTTTGCAAGTAGTCTATTAGCTGCTAACGCCAGTCTTCTGCATTTTCTGTTACTGCCGCAATTGTTTCTTCTTCTTTTCCTGACTTGTGTATCGTGTCCATGTCGAGCTGTGAGAGAACCTGACGTCCCTGAACTGACACTTCAACTAATTCATCCTGCAAGCAGGCAAATTCTTTTGCAAGGCGGGCTAACGCATCTGCAAGAACGTTTTCTCTCATGGGAATCATGTAGATCATTACATTCGGAATCTGTTCCAACAATTTCATGGCGTACTGAAAGTACTACTCGAGTCTTGGCTTTAGAATTATGTATTGTCCTGCGACCTGTTGAATTATCAATTGAGAATCTCCATAGATGTTGATATTCGTTATCCCCATCTGAATGGTTAATTCCAATCTGGTTATAAGGGCTTCGTATTCTGCATCGTTGTTTGTACAAGGTTTTGTTAAGTGGTAGGAGTACCTTAACATCCCCCGCTCCGGGGTTATAAATATTAGTTCGACTCTTTCCTTACAGGGCACTATTGTTTGCAATTCTTTATTTCTCTGTGCTGAAGATGCTCCGTCAAAATACAGTTTCCAACGTCGATCGTCGGGGTCTTCTAGGCTCATTATCTGCTCGTCTGGCAAGTCGTCGTTGAGAGGCGATTCTGCCGGTAAAGGGTGTGCTGCGAGGAAGTCTGCTAGGAGTTGTCCCTTTACGGCACAAAGCGACACGAACGTTATATCGAATTACAATAGTATCATCGACCACCTAGCAAGTCTGCTTGAAAGCGTCGGGTGAGTCATCAAGTATTGCAATGGGTTAACTTTCGAGATAAAGTTGACCTTATGAGAGAGCATGTAATGCCTGAGCTTTTAGGCGGCGAAGATCAGGGCCAAACAATGCTTCTCAATTGAGGGATACTTTACTTCCGTCGGAATTAGACGATGACTTAAGTAGTAGAGAGCGTTTTCTTTCCCCTCGTCATTGACCTGGGCTAGCAGAGCTCTGAGGGAGTCGTCTAAAGGTATAAAGTATCAATTGTCTACATGAGACTGGGGCTGCTAAGATAGGAGGTGTCATTAAATATTGTTTGATATCATCGAAGGCATGTTGACATTTGGAATCCCAAGTAAACTTGGCATCCTTCTTTACCAAAGTAGAAAAAGGCTGACACCTTCCTGAAAAATTTGAAATAAAGCGTCGAAGATATGC
Source organism: Papilionanthe hookeriana x Papilionanthe teres (assembly GCA_022702705.1). Classification (NCBI taxonomy): domain Eukaryota; kingdom Viridiplantae; phylum Streptophyta; class Magnoliopsida; order Asparagales; family Orchidaceae; genus Papilionanthe; species Papilionanthe hookeriana x Papilionanthe teres. The sequence continues at coordinate 124,140,526 of CM040428.1, read as the reverse complement.
CAATTTTCCTTGAAAGGATCGTAGTTGTTTCAAGGTTTTGGGAGGTGGCATTTCTAAGATAGTTTTAATCTTTTCCGGATCGATTTCAATTCCACGATGTCGGACAACAAATCCTAAGAATTTCCCAGAGGCGACGCCGAAGGCACATTTTAAGAGATTCATCTTAAGGTTATGTTATCTTAATCGCTCGAAAATAATTCCCAAATCATACAGGTGATCTTCCTTCAGTTTGCTTTTGATGAACACATCATCCACGTAGCACTCAACTTGGTTTTTAATGAGATCATCAAAAATTTTCGTCATAGCTCTTTGGTATGTTGCTCCTGCATTCTTCAATCCGAAAGGCATCACTGTGTAGCAGTATATTCCGATTGGCATTCTGAAGGTTGTGAGCTTTTCATCTTCCGGTGCCATCTTTATCTAGTTGTATCCTGAAGATCCATCCATGAAAGAGAAGACTTCGTGCGTTGAGGCGATGTCGATCATTAATTCTGGGATTGGTAGTGAGAATTCATCCTTTGGACACGCTTTGTTTAAATCTCTGAAATCTACACAGATTCTGATCTGTCCATTCTTCTTTCTGACTGGTACCACGTTGGCTAACCAAGTTGGATACTGTTCTTCACGGACAAATTTAGCGTCTATTAGTTTCTTAACTTCAGCTATTACTTGTTGTTCAATCTCTAGAAGCATCCTTCTTGGAGCTTGTCTGACTAGAACGGAAGTGGGATCCACTCCTAGCCTGTGAACTGCCACCTCTAGAGCTAATCCTGGCATTTCATCGTAATTCCAAGCAAAACAGTCCTTGAATTCCATCAGTAGCTTGATCATGGTTTCGGAGTCTTCTTTGCTGAGTAAGGAGCTAACAAAAGTCGACATAGGCTCTTCGCTAGTACCTAAGTTAACTTCCATTAACGCATCTATTGTAGATTTAATTTCTTCTTCAAATTCTGGCGGAGCATCTCCGATTTGTAGATCTTCGAGATCATCTGAGGTTTCTAAGTAGTCTTCATTAGGCTTGCAAGTGACAACCAAGCAAAACTCTGAGTTTTCAACTCATCTACTGTGCCGAATCTGAGACCGTGTTTTGAATTGGGAGGCCGACTGGCATTATTCCATAATTTTTCAAAGTGTTGTGATCGACCTTTTGTCCATTATTTAGGTAAGACACCACGTTGAATTAAATTCTGAACACAGGGAGAATACCACTGAAAAGGTAATTCCATTACTTGAGAAGAAGTAACATCTTCAAATTGTACATCATTTTCAGTATTGGAGGAAGAAGCACCAGGGTAAAATTTGATTGGCTTAGCACCACCACCATGCACTTCCTTCACCACCATACCCTCAATCTAATTAGAATGGATCGGGGTCAGGTCATAGTATGCACATAGTGGTTAATCTTCTCGTACATTGATTTGTATTCTTCATTCTTTTCATATTCGAGAGAGATCTTGAACTGGGGTTTCTTTTGATTCATTGTTGCTGCTTCTTTCTTGATTTCTTCTTCTTCGGAACTGTTCTCCCAATCAATGTCGAAGACCAGTTTCTTCTGTCCAACTGTTCCAATGTCTCTTCCTCGACCTCGGGTGCGAGTTCTGGAGCCATTTCACCGTAAGGGAGTGGTGAGTAACTGTTGGACTAGAATTTCAGGTTCTTCGTCGTCCCGAACTTCTTTTGCTTCGTTTGGTACAGTATTTCTGGAGAAAATTATTTTCTTTGGAGGAGCGTAATAGGCTGCATCTTCATGAATTCCAATCTCGTGTACGGAGAATGGTTGCAAGTCACCCTTAATACACTGTTCTCCTCCTTCGTAATACTTTATGCACTGGTGCAGAGACGACGGTACCATTGATTTTCATGGATCCATGGCCGACCCAGAAGAGCGTTGAACGATGTCTCAGAATCAATTATGTGGAATTTTGCGGTTGTCTTTGCTAAATCACCAATCTTCATTAATAGTGTCATCGATCCAAGAGCTCTTTCTCCCTTCTGATTGAACCCTCTTAATAACATCTTATCTGCTTCGAGGTCGCAAGCATCAATTTTCAAATATGCTAACGTCCGAAGATTCATTATGTTAATTGATGCTCCTGGATCAACCAACACTCTGGAGAGCGTAAACTTTCCAATAGTGACTGAAATGTACAACGGTCGGTTGTGATCAGCTGTTCCAAGTAGTAGATCATTGTCCGTGAAGGTAACACCTCGCTGTTCTTTTAACGAACAAACCTTGTCTAAGGAATTACCGGCCATTTGAGCTAAACAAATCTCTTGATCAAGTAAGGCCTTGATCAGAGTTTCCCTCATCTCCTTTGTCACGATCAGAGCGTCGTAGATGCTCAGTTTGGCTGGTAGCTTCCTAAGATGGGCTAGCACATTATAATCCACTTTATTACCATGGTCCTCGATTTCTTCCCGAACGGGTAATTCCTTTGTTGGGGTTGGCTCCTCCTGAACAATCGCCTGCTTTCCTTTTTCCTTTGAACCCATTCTCGGAGGTAGAAGTTTCCTGCTTCTTAGGTTGACTTCCATTACTTGTTCTGAATCTTGTGGTGAATCTGTCGGTGTCTTCTCTTGACTCAGAATGACTTGCTTTTCTGGAATTGCTTCGGAATCTGATAACTCCAGTTCTATAGTGATTGGAGTTCCTCAGAATTCACAAATAGATTCGTTGCTTCTTGAGCTTTCGTAGCCATCTTTGTGAGCATCTTCTCCTTCGCCGTGGTCATCGAGGTTTAGTATGATTTGAGAATCATTTATCGTATCAAAATCGAGATTCAGATTAGGTTGGTTGTCGTTAGTTACGTAATCGTTAGAAACAGTCACAACATAGCCAACACCAAAACTCTGATCATTATAAGATACTACCGGGGTGAGTAAATAATCATACAGAGTCAGAGGTCCGAGGGACTTCTCCCCCAAATCAGAAACAACCATCCTAGGATAAGCAGCACCTAGTCTACCCTTTGGAGCCTCGATCTTCTTTTCTTCCACGATCTTCTCCTCCTTCTGGGGCGGTTCTTCAATTGCGAGCGATAGCACAGGCTCGACAGGTTTCAAACTCTGAGTTGAAGCGCGCACCGAAGCATTCTGAATATGATCCAAGATTTTCTTTGAAGATTTTATCCAGACGGTACTCCATCCATCATTGGTCGTGTATGGGTTTATCGGAACAATAGGATCCGTTGAAATGTCATTAATGGAACCTCCTTTTTGGGGTTCCTTCATGTATTCCTTTGTGATCGTTATGTTCCATCTTCAGAGATTACCTTCGAGCCAATTCTTAAAAGTGAAGCAGTCTTCAATCTTGTGTCTGATCATCCAGTGGTAAGGGCAGTAGTTCGGATGATCTTTCTTGTTGACTTCTTATGGTTTTTTGGGCTCTGGTAGTTGGAAATCTGGTGTCTTTATCAAACTGTGAAACATCTTAGCTATTACTTCCGTCTTGAATGGATACTCCTTGTTCAGAAGTTCCTCCAGGGGACGTGATGAACGAGGTAGTGGTCGACTATGCCGCCATGGCCGGTGGCTTGGTCGAGGCTATTGATATCCCCGCCGAGGTTGCCGATAAATCCGTCGTGGTTGCTGGTAAGTCCGTCGCGGTGGTCGATAACCGGACCGCGGTTGCTCCGGTCGTATCCGCGCCGGTCGCTTGCCTTTATCTACTGCCGCGACAATCCCGGATTTCTTTTCAAATGCCTTCACTGGTTTCTGCTTATCGGTCTTGTCGACAAAACTCAACTGCTTTGTCTCCTTTTACAAGCTCCCGGCCTTGCTAAGCAACTTCTCGAAAGTCTTGATTGTAATTCCTTTATGGAGAAGTGCTATCGGGCCATGGATACTTTTTAGCAAAATACCGACCGCATGCTGTTCCTGAAGTTGCGGTTCACACTTCATGCTTAAGTTTCTCCATCGAAGTATGTAATCCACCAAAGTTTTGTTCGGTTTCTGTTGCTCCACCACTAAATCACCGATAGTGATGTGGTGTCGAGCTCCAGGAAACCGCTTAACGAAGAGATTTTCCAATTCTGAAAAGGTCTTAACTGAACCATTTGGCAATTCTGCATACCAATCGAAGGCAATCCCTGACAAGCTGCTGAAAAACTGTCGAAAGAGTAAAGCATCGCTCCCACTGGCATTGCAGCAACTAGCATGAAAATGTGCGACATGCTACCGAGGGTTTCTCGTTCCATCAAAATTCTTGAACATAGGTGGTACGAAGCCTTTTGGGTATTGGACCACATCAAATTCTTCGGGGTAAGGTCTACCCGTCTGAATAGAAGCTCCGCTCTTAGACTGTGCTAAGGCTTCTCGCACCTGCTGTTCTACCATGTTCTTGATATCCTTTTCGGGAATCATGCTTTGCACAGAATCCTTCTTTGGTTGTTCATCTCCGTTAACAGATGTGATCTCCTTTCCTCCGTCCACAACCTGGATGATCTCCGGGGGTGTTTCTTTCTGAGGTTATGCCTGAATATGGAGAGTGGCTAAGGCGGCCGCCATCTCTTCCATATTCCTTGCCATTTGAGAAATTGTGTTATCCTTCTCTTGAAGTTGTGCTCTCATTACATCTGGTTCATCTCTTTCCGCTGCTCCCGGAGCACCTTGCGAAGCTGACGATGCTCGTGTCTCAACCATGTTGATCTCAGCATAATCTTCATCCATAAACTCTGATGAATCTACTTCAGTTTCCAATTTTTCTCCTCTTTCCTTTGCCAACCGCCGGATGTCGGTTCTTAGCTTGCCTATGGTATCCTCCAGTGGCCTCTTCCAAACGGTTTCACAGTTGTTATGTGATGACTGTTGGACTTCTTTCTCAGGAGTTTCTTTTAATGCAGTAGCACTTTCTTCAGATTCTGGCTTTCTGATGACACTCTTCTTTCCAAAACACTGTGCTTGTATCGGTTCAGCAATAATAGATCACCACACCATCCTTCTCACAGTAGAAGGCCTAAGACCAGATGGTTTGTCGGCTGTACGTCGGTAGGTGATGTCTTCCCTAATATGGTGTCCTGATACAAAAATAGGCAAACTAGCTCGCACTTTCTTCCTTGGCCTTTCCCGGGCAGTGATAGGGTTTACTCGCGGTCCGAGGCGGGATTTGACTGGCACTCGTCCCATTCTTCTTAAGATCTCTGATACGGGGCATCTTTCTTTCTTAGCTAGTTTCTCTACTAATGCTCGCAGTCGGGTAAGCGGCGTAGTCTTGGCCCTCTTCGTCTTACAGTCACTATAGTATGCAGGTCGGGGTAATGCAGCGGCGATCCTCCGGACATCTTCTTCATCTGATGCAGCAGAGAGAGGGTGGAACTTACTTCCTCTCAGCAGTGGAGAAATTTCAATTAGTTCTTCTTCTTCCTTAGGAATCTCTTCCAGAAAAGCAACTTCAGTAGGCTTGGCCTTCTCGATCTTGGCAATCTTTCTGCTCTTATTTCTTCTCTGAGTCCGAGTTAGGGGTGTAAACTTTGCACTGGACCCAATTTCGAAAACAGATGGTATTGCAGCGAAATCTGCACCCTCCACGATGGCGGGCTTATCATAAACTTGGACTCCCTTTCCTTTCAGTTTGGCGGGAGCCGAGGCAGGTGTAGAGATAACCAGACCAGTGGGGGTAGAGATCAAAGTTCTGGGGGTAGTAGCTAACCTCCTATGAACAGCAGTGTTTCTTTCAGCTGGGACTTTTCGTAGAGGAGGGAACTCTTGAGTCGACTTCAGGTTAAACTCAATCACGAGCTCCTCAGTTTCTCGTACTTTGTCCATCAGTGTGAAGAGGGTGACGTTAGCGAACTTAATATCTATATTGTCAAATCCTTGTCCAAAATGGATGACTCCATTGTCAGGCAGTTCATCCTTATAGACGGCGAAGTCCATTCCATTGGTGAAGGAGAAAATTAACTTTGGTGCAGTCATTTTCTACAGGGAAAATTCCGAACGTCAGTCCCGAATTATGCTTCCTATTGTTGCAAAACTTAAGACGAAAAAGAAAGAGTCCGAATACATTTTAGTATATCTTAATATATTTGCGATTTAAAAGAGTTCATTTATTAAAAGGTTGTTTATTAGAGGATTTGTTTGTTAGGAACAAAACAATTAAAGGAGGAAGGTTAAAGGAAAGGTAAAGGATATGATTCAGAATTGGAAAGGAAGAAAAAGTCTCGTAAGATTTCTCAACCCGACGGACCGCTCCGAAGATAACACCTATTGGGGGTCCACCCCACCTCAGAAAGAGGCAAAAAGGATTTCAGAACCTCTCTGTTTATGGGCGTCTAAACAGTGGCTCCAAAATCCAAAAGGAGTTGACTATACCCGTTCAAGATAGAAATGAACGTGGTATGCCAATGGAAAGAATGGTAGTTTGGTCCAAAAGTGGTATGGACTCACTACCGATTTATGAAAGCAAAACCATCTGATCAAAATGGAGAGAGGAACTAATCCCCAGCGGAGTCGCCAGAAGTTGTCGGCATATTTTTTAGGTTTGTGTTGTATTTTGAAAAAGTGGGTTGCCTACAGAAATTGTCGGCGAATTTTAGATTTTAAATTTAATTTAAATATATATATATAATTTAGAAAATAACATTTGATTTTGAAAATAATTTTAAGTTTGAAAATTTTAAGATATGAAATCAAACAGATCTCACATCCCAAATAGTTTATATAAACGAGCACCACATCACAAACCGTGTATCTATCTCAAAGGATAAACACACTGCTTGACGATGGGGCTCGATTAAATAAACTAGAAGATTTGTGACATCCGTTTGGTCTGCGAACCAATTTTATAAGCCGATAAATTCCCCTTCTTAATACAAAGGAATTAAGCAGGGTTTATATTACCTGGGTTCTTAAAGTTCCCAATAAGAGCAAGCCCCTATTGTTAATTATATCTTAAATGACGGGAATCACATAAGAAAACTCTTGATAATGATCAGTGGTTCTACTTTCAAGAATTTCAAAGTTTAAGGTTTTCAAGGATTAGATTTTGGAAATTTCAATTGGGAATGGATCAAAATTGGAACAATTATTTTAGGAATCCAATGGAAGAAAAGTAGGAAAAGCTGAGGATCCGAGAAGAATTTTGGCAACTTCCCAAACTAACCTATTGTTTGGCTTCAATTTAAGAGTTTATTTAATGTTGTAATCCTGCCAATTTTAATTAATTAGGACTTATATTTGGATATAATCACTCAAGTAGCCTCGAAGATGTGAGGGTTTATGTCGTACCAAACAACTACCTCGGAATCCTAAGACCGGTTAGGACTTAATTTGCATAAAATGATTATGAAAGTGCCTAACGAAAAAGTTAAGGATTTATGTTGCACTAGGCAAACTAACTCGAAATCCTATGGCTTGTTATTTAAACTAAGAAAGGTTTTACTGATGTAGATTCCAGTTTTGCTAACGACGATGGCCGTGTTGCCCACTATGCTCCAAGTTCCTTGTTGTTGAAGAGGTTTAATTTTAGAAGGTGAAAATCAGAAGATGAGAGAAGTGTTTTGGTTTAGAAAAGTTTTAAAGTCCAAATGTCTTTAGTGTTTTATTAGGGGAATCTTAAAGTTGATTATAACAACACCGGTTAAGATCCCACGGTTCCATCATTCCGACACCGTTATTTTTATCGGATTCACATGGTCCAGATGAATTTGCTAAACTCAACTGAATGAGTTCCACACTTTCATTTAGACCGTGGGAAATCCCGTTAGCAACACGTAGGTTACATCATCTGAGGTATTCCCGATCATCCAAGGAGACGTTTTAATTTTAGTAGTAATTGTAGTTTTGAGTTCTGTTTGTGATTAAATTTTGAGTTGTTTTATATTTTTAAATATTGTGGCGGTGGATTTTTTCTTGTTGTGACTTTTAATTTAGTTTTGGGTTTCAGTTTTGTGGCTATCCTAAAGGTTTCATTTTTCATGCAACAATCTTGTTTAACATGCAAGAAAAGTAAAGCGCAGTACATGTAAGTAACTTGCAATAAAATAAAAGCGTACCTGGAGGATCTTCCCGTCATTCTAAGCTACACTTAAAGCACATGCTAAGGCATTTATATATATTTACAAGAAAACACCTACGTAAAACTAAGGGAAGGTTCTGGTTGTCTACAAAAATCCTAGTCCTATTGCTAGTCAATTCCTATGACGTCTAGGTTCTTTTGTTTTGTTAAGGATGATTTTCTTCATCAAAGAACAATTAAGTTTAGTTGTTCTTCTAAAACATCTCATCCTATTGAGAAGGTGCTTAGGACAAGTCTTAAACATCTTTTCAATACTTCTGACATTATTTTGAGTACAAATGAATTTTATTGTATTGGTGAATTAATCATCCAAGAATTCAATTAAATTTTGCTTCTTGCTGAGCGAATTAGGATGTTTGATTATCCTACGAGTAAAGTGACATTTCACTTAATGCTCCGTTTAAGAGTTATGATAACGAAAGCCTTTAAGGGCAAATTAATTTATTAAAGATTTTAATGATTTAACATTGGAATTGATGATTTGAAGTGGTTTAACTTAGTTATGAAATTTTAATAATTTTAAGTTTGGAATAGTGTTCAAGTTGTTTTAATTTAATTAAATCTTTATATTTTAAATGATCTCAATGTATTAGATTAATTTGGGTTGAAAGACGTGTTTATATTATTCAATTTAGATTTTAATGATTTAATTTTATTTTAATTGAAATATTTTAAGTTAATTTTTAATTGGTTTGATTTTTTAATTATGAAATATTTTTGAGGTTGATTTTGATGTTTCAAGTTTGTTTTAGATTTGCTTTTCAAGTGATTTCAAATTAATTTTAATGTTTGAAATTTATTTTAACTTGATTTTTAAATTACTTAATGTTTTAAGCTTTTAATTTAATTAAGGTTTATTATTCTTTTTAATAATTAGTTGAACTTGATTGTTAAACTATTTAATGTTTTAAGCTTTTAATTTAATTAAGGTTTATTTTTCCTTTTAATCATTAATTATTAATTTCAATTATCATTTTTGAATTTGATTAAGAGTTGAGTATTAAAAAAGTGATTTATTTAAGGATCTTAAATTAAAGGGTTGTAGGCTCCCTAAGTTATACTCCCTATTTTAATAATTTAAATTTCAATTAATCTTCCAAAATTCAAATTGTTTAATTAATTAAGGTTTCATTTTTTTTCTTTGATTATTAGAAATGATTAATGGGTTCCTACCATTTAATTTCCCAAAATTTCAATCATCTAAGAGAAAATTAAGATCACATATTTTACCCTTCATTTTGATTAAACCTAAAGTTTTAATTAGGTTAAAATTCTTAATCACTATTATGCCCTTTTAAGCCTAATTATTTCATAACTCATCAAATTGAGCTCAAATGAGCCTGAAATTTTTATGTCACTTCACTTACATGAAAATTAAGACATTAGAGGAGAAAATGTGATTTTCTGAATTTAATTTAATTTATATATTTATTTTTATGAAAAATATGGATTTTCAATAAAAATTCAACAATATGACCAAGGTAAGGGTTCTATCCTTATGAAAATTATGGGATGTTTCTACTGACGAGAGGACCAATTGGACCAATTTTGGTGATTTTTTAAATTATATTTTATTTATTATAATTATTTTGAGTTTTGGAGTGTTAATTAATTATAAAATAAAATTAAAGTTGAAAAATGGATTTTGTATTTTTCATAAATCTCTCCGACCTCATGGAGTTCAGAGAAATAAATTTTATATTTTTCTGATTTTTCTTTGATTTATTAGAATTAATTTAGTGAAAATGTAAGGAAATTCATTTTTTAATATTAAAAATTGTTTTAAGCCTTTAGAATTCAATATCTTAACCTAGAGACTTGAGAAAAATATTTGGTTTGTTCCTAAGTGATTAGGAAGCAAAATATGATATTTTTATGATTTTTAATATTTTTATGATTTTTATTATTTTTTTAATTATTAAAATATTAAAATATGATTAAAAATGAAGATTTTTAGAAAATTTTAATTTTAATTTGCCTAGACTTCCCTAACATTAGAGAAGCCCCAAAACTATTCTGGTGAATTTTTGAAATGTATTGTTGGAGTTATGAATTTTTAAAGTTTAATTTTGGTTTTGTAACTTAATTAGTCCATTTAGTGGGGCTAATCACCTCCAATTGGTTTCAAATTTTATGTGCGACTTCTCTGACCCTGAAGATTAGTGGAGAATTGTTTTCAAGTGATTTTGATGTATGGTTAAGCCAAGTTAATTAAAATTCAGTTTTGAGTATTTAGGTCAATTAGGACTATTCTTAATGAATTAATTCAAACCATAATTTTCCTAGGGTCCTCTGGTCCTAAGATACCTCTCTAAATTTTCCTAGAATTTTCTAAGCAACATGCTAATTATTGGAATTAAAATGCCAAAACAGACACAAAAATTTGGAAAATCAATAACTTACCATAGAGGTGGCCTCTGACCTTGGAAAATTCAGGGAATGTTCCCAAGATCAGAGGCTACAGAAGCCCTATGGTCTCATGCCATGGTGAATTGTATATGCAAATGGAGAATTAAAAACATTGAAATGAGTAAATAATTAAGTAAAAATAAAATACTCATCAAATTAACTCAATTCTTTTTCTACATTATTCTCCTCTATTCTCTGAGCAAGAGGGTATTTTTAGTTTATTTTTCTGATTTTTTATGCAAAGATATGGATTTTTCAATTTCTGGGTAATTAAATAAATAAAAAATACCCTATTTATCTACTTATCCACGCGACGCCGACTCATCCTGGGCAGCTCCGAAAGTCCACGCGTCGCCTCCCTATTCGACGCCGCCATCTGACTCAGCGCTCCAGGGTCCCGCGGTTCATGTCCCGTTCACTCATCCGACGCGATCTGCACCGTCCATTCGATACACGCTCGATCCAATGGTGTCTGGTCATCTTCTACGACTGGTGTGTCACGTGAGCCGTCCACACTAAAACCCTAAGATCTCTCTCATTTCTCAACGAATTTTTATGTTTTTATGCTCTATGTATTCGTCCTGAAGAGACGAACACATCCATACAGTTTATGTGCTATGAAATTAAGCTAAGAAAAATAGAAAATCAATGGAAGCTCGGGAGGAAGAAGGGGTCCATACCTTGGCTCTGAGAAGGGAAGCTTCAATCAGAGAGTTGTGGCACCTTCGATTGCACCCAAGGAAGCTCCAGATGAAGTCTCTGGCTCTAGGGAATTGCCTAGGTACAAAAGTGACCAAGGCCGATTTCAAAGCTTGGCCGATAGAGAGGATGGCTGGCCTGGTGAGGGGGCTTTCACTGGGGAACTTCTTCTCTAGGTCTTGTGCAGGCGTGTGAGAAGTTAGATTGGATTTGGTGGAGTTTCAAGGGATGTCCTGTTCTGGGCTGAGAATTGAGATCCAAAATTGAGCTTAATCAGTGGAGATTAAGGCAGGAAGACAGTGGGGATGATTTGCTCTAGGCTAGGGGAAGAATTGTGAGGAGTTTTGTGAAGTTCTGTGAAGGTTGATTTCAGCCAACCTTTTGGTTGAGAGGAATGACTGGTTTAAATAGCCATGGTTAGGGGCTTCCCAGGGGCAATTGAGGGCTGGGATTCGTCGCTCCGGTGAGGAGAAGAAGAGCTGTGGTGGCCATTTGGGTTGGGACAGCTCAGCTAATTCAATTTGAATTTTTGAATCAAATTAGGCCTCTCGGCCTGGTGGTTTCTGGAGACTGGGGTGGTGCTCCGGCCAGGGTCAGGGAGGTCAGGGCTTGATGTTTGTGAGTTCAATTGGCTGATGCAATGTGTAAAGAAATTGATTCAAAAGGAATGGGGGAAGTGGCTCTTTTGGGTTTAAATGGGTCAAGTCATGGTTTAGGCTAGGTGCACCTCCCCAAGGCTTGACTTTGGGCTAAGGGAGAATCATTTGGGTCAGCTAGGAAGGGGTGGTGAAGTCCCCATCCAAGGTGATGTGGCTAAACTTGGTTTAGAGTGTAGCATAAATGAGGTTAAAAGGGCTTAATGAAGGCTTAGTAAAGGCTCCCCTCTTCTTGCCATAAATGACTAGGTGAGGTGTCCAAACTCTCATGGCTTCATATGGCTTGTAAATGGCTCACATTTGGCTTACATTTAGCTTGGAAAAGGTTGGTTTGTTTCATGAAAAAGGGTTTTGGCATTTTTGATGAATTTAGGGGAAATTGGCAGGTGGCTTGATTTGGAATGACTTGATTATTGATTTAGGACTTAGGGATGATTTCAATTAAAAGGATGATGATGAGAATTTCACATGGGCTTTAGAATAAGTTTTGGGCCTTTTGAACTTTGGTAAAAATGGGCTTTTAAAGGTTTTATGGAAGTGGGTTCTTAGATTTTAAAATGGGCTTTTGGATGAAAGTTATGTGAAGGACCATGCCAAATAAATGTTGGGTTTAGTTTAGGGATGTATCATGAGTGATTTGGAAAAGGTTTGGTGTCATTTGGAGTTGAAATGGGTTCAATTTGGGCCTTTTTGATAATGGGTTCAAAATGGATCAAATTGGGCCAACTTGGGTTAAGGTTGGGAAAATGTTGGGTTTGATGTAAAATTAATGTTAAAAAATGTTTATGGGGTGTGGCAAACAGTTTTCAACTTTGGTTGGGCTTTGATTTTGGGGTTTGGGCCTATTTGGGTTAGGTTTGGGTTTAGGCCAATTTAAGGGATTTTGGTCTTGGGTTAAGTTTGGGTGGAGTTTGGTTTCAAATTTGGGCCAAATCATGTTAGTGTTTTGTTTGTGGGGATGTTAGGAAGGTTTAGGAAAAGATTTGGGGTTAATTGGAGTTAAGTTGGGTTGGTTTTGGCTAAGTTTAGGTCATGGGCCAAAATTGGGCTTTAGGTTTCAAATCGAAATTGGATCCAAATGTTCATCAAATTGGGCTTGGATTTGGTCTAAATTTGTATTAGGGATATGGATTTGAAGTTTAGAATTGAATTGGATCAAAATTGAGGTCAATTGGGTTGGTTTGGTGGGACATTGGGTCCACCTAGGTTAAAAATAGGTCAAATTAGGGGTTTTAGTAAAAGTGGGTTAAATTGACAAAATTGGCTTATGGTATAGTTGAAAAAAATGAAATTGGGAATATTTCGGATTTTTTGGGAATTTTCTGAATTTTTGGAATTTTGGGTTAAAAGGGTATTTTGGGTATTTGGAGGGTATGAGGGGGGGGGGTATTTTTGGAAATTTTGGCATATTTGGCCATGGATGATCAATTTAAGTGAGGGGAAATTTTTAGGATTGTTTTTGAGAAATTTTGGGTAATTTAGACAATTTTGCAAATTTTGGGCAATTTCAAGGGTATTTGGTAGGTTTGGTGGGTTTAGGGCCCCCGGGGTCAATAATTGAAATTTTGGAAAAGTGAAGATTGATTAAGTGTGAGTGAAATAAAATCATTTTGGTTGAGCCATGAAGCCATATTAAGCTCACAGGAGCCATGAGAGTTCTCATTTTAGGCACTCAATATGTTGTTCCTAACCCTCTTAACCAGGGGTTTAGGGGTGAAGGTCCATTCATATGAATTACCTATATGAGTGAGGAAGTCAAATTGGTTTAAGATAATTTTAGGGTTTGGAATGTGTGTGTGTGGGAGTGTGGTGTGTGCAAGCTAACCCTCACCAGGACCAGACCACCCAGAGTAATCCTAAGGCCAAATAATCCTATAGGAAACTCATCCTTTAAACCTTCACATATGATTTTAACCCTCCAAGTGGCTTAGGAGTTTACAATCAAACTTGTGGGGTTTGAAGGGATTCAGGAAGTGTTTTGAGTTTCTAAGTGATGGGTTCCATCTCTAGTCCTCTAGGATAGTCAAATGGAAAGCCTAAGGCTAGATCCTAAGTACTAAGGAGAGAGATCAGACTTCATCAAAAATGAGGTCAACACATCCCCAGACTAATGGTTTAGCTGAAGTCTCTAATTACAAAATTAAACAAATTTTGGAGGAAACTGTAAATCCCCGCAAATTAGATTGGTCTGCTAGATTAGATACTGCATTATCGGCATATAGGACTACTTATAAAACTTCTATAGGTATGTCTCCTTATAGACTAATTTTTGGAAAGACTTGCCACTTACTAGTGGAATTGGATCATAAAGCATATTGGGTGATAAAAGAGTTTAATTTCAATCTAAAGGATGCTGGCGAGAAAAGATTATTACAACTTAATGAAATGAAAGAAATTAGAAATGAATCTAATCATAATGATATAATTTATAAGGAGAAAATGAAGATATGGCATGTTCAGAAGATTATAAGGAACAAATTTGAACATGGATAGGATGTTTTGTTATATAATACAAGATTGAGATTATTTCCTGAAAAACTAAAGTCTAGGTGGGTAGGACCTTCACTATTATAAAAGCTTATCAATTTGGAGCTGTTGGTATTGAAGATCTTAAAACTCGAAGAATATTAAAAGTCAATGGGGATAGATTAAAACCATATTTGAGGGGACTTGACCAAATTTTAAAGAGGTATTAATGTTGAGTCATCCTGAATAAAACTAAATTTTTGGGCAAAAACCCATATTTATCTTTGTTATTTAGTTTGTTAAGTTGGTTATAGTTGATATTATTATTAGTTAATTTTACATTTGAGTCCTACTCGCTCATAAATATCATAAATGATGATAATTATTGGATTGTATCGAAGATTCAAAATTTATTTGGACCAAAGAGAAGTTTAGAGCAAAGCTAAGTTCTGGAATCGACAACGCCAGAATGGGTGCCGATGGAGCCCTTTTACATAGAATATCGTCAAATTGTGGAGCATGGGCGACGACGGTGCTGACGATTCTCGTGACGGTTTTGGAGTTTTAAAATGGCGATTTTTGGAGGTTTTAAACGGAATTTTCACCCTTATAACTCCCAAACTCGATTTTAAACCCTTCAACTCTAGAAAAACAAAAACTTACTTCCTAAATTAGCACCCCATGTCTTTCAACCCGTTAGGAACTCCAAGATTTAGAGCTTTAAATAGGAGGAAGTTCATCAGTTTAGAGGCGCAACGACTTTGCGATAGAGTTCTTGTGAAGAGGAGGCTAATCAAGGAACGAGGTTTTGTTAATCATGGTTTGAATGCTTCGAGTACTCTAGTAGAAGAGATTATTGTGCAGAGGCGATGGGAAGTGTTATGCTACTCTACTGTAGCAGTAGTCGTTCCTGTGGTGAAGGTGTTTTATGCAAATCTTCATAGAATCAACTATGGAGTCGTCTATGTGCAAGGCAGGTGTGTACCATTCACTCCTACAAGGATTTATGAACTGTTCATGACGTAAAAATGTGTCAATCTGTCATTATAAAAATCTTACCCCTACGAGAGACAACATGAATGAAATTTATCGATTTTTTACATATGTAAATTTCTCTGTTACATTCTTGAATCGTGTGTCGAAGCAATGATATTTCTTTATATCTGTGAAATTACTCCCAACTATGAAAATTAGTAAAGTGACAAAAGAATGTGCAATAATGAATTAATTTATTTAATGGGAAGGCCTATTGATATTGCTACCATAATTGTTAAATCTGTCATGGGCTTGATTGTACATGGATCAAATTATGGGCTGAAACATACTTCTATAATATTTCTTTTCTACAGCCAGTCACAAGTGTCATATGAAAGCTGGGAAAAGTGCATCTTCCTTGGAAGCCCATGGACCCATCTAACATTTATGACTGCCAAACAATTGGTGATGAGAATGATATGAGTATAATTGTGGACTAACCATCTCAAGTTCACTAGCTATTCAACCTCGCTTTCCTGAAAGTTTGTAGTTGATTCTGAAGAAGATCAAGAAATTGGAGAAGGAAGTACAAAATCTTATGAATGTAATTAATAATGTTTTTGAATTGTTTGATCATCTTGATTGGAGGATGAAGGAACAATTTGATCATACTAGGCATATTGAAGAAGGAATGATACGTTTGATGAAGAAAAAGTCTTGGATTGAAGCGGATTCGACTGATAAATTCTTGTATCAACCCTTCTATTATTTTGTTCGTCACCACCAATCCATTTGAGATATAAGAGGAGAAGATATCACTGACTTTGATGAGGAGTAGTGGCTCTGTATTATATCTAGTATTTAGTGTTTGAAGATTAATATGCTTAGATGTGTTTAGTATTTGGCTAGATTTATTGTGTGATTTCAGACTTATTATATTTGGGATTTGATTCTATGCTTAGTTTTTAGTGTTGGAGTATTGTGGTTTGATTGCGACGCTGAATTATTATGTGGTAGAGTGATTTATATGTGTATGTTTGTAATAGTGGATATATATATAAAAGCGATGTTTTGTGACGCTTTTTGTAAAATTTTTATTAGTTGTTCACTTAATTTAGAAAATAGATGCTTAAATAGGCTAGTTAGATGTCGACGTAACTTAGAAACGATCAAAATCACAAAAAAAAGGACCCAAAAAATCAGTCTCGCGCTGACGGCGCCTAAAACCCGAAACTTGCCAGTTCATTTTAAAATCGTGAATATGTGTTGTTAACCCCATTTTGACCATCTTTAACCTCTATCCAAGGACGAAACCTGCACCTAGGGCTTGCTTGCATTTGGATTAGAGGCGGTTTCAAGCCTTAAAGAGTAGATCTCATTTTCTCTTGGTAATAGCTCTACTTTAAACTAAAATTTTTTTATTTTCACCATGGAAATCTCCTACATTGGGGAGATGTGAAACTTGGTGTTTTTAAAAAACGCTTTGAGATAATCCATGGTGTAAAGTTCTTACTTAATAGATTTTTCTTTGGAGTTTATTACATTGCAATTTTGGAATTGCTTTGGATTTATTTTAACATTTTATAGAAATTTTGAAATGGCTCAAAGGATAAGATGGGGGAAGAGGAAGTTAAATTTTGATGAGAAGATGTTTGTTAACATTAAAGCACAATTCCACTTCAACTCTGGCCATCAAAATAAAAAGTGTATATAGGATCAAGCATTTGAAAATCCGTGCAAAGTTGTGGAATAGGTAATTACTGCTTAGCACTTAGAGACATTCTGTTGTTTTTCTATCGATGTGATTATGGATGTGTTTCATGAATTCTATGCTAATCTATGGTGGACCGAAGTTAAACATGTGCTTCTTGTGGAATAATGGTAGAGTTTACCCTAGACCAAACCAATGCTTTCTACCAGTTAAAGGGTACTTCATTATGTGTTTATGAATCCTTTGGTACTATGGATGCTGATTTAGATGAGGAAATTGTTTTTATTACTGATGGAAAAGGGGAGTGGAAAATGAAGCAAAGGCAAAATATAAATTTATTTGCTATGTTAAATGATGCATCTAAAGCCTGGCACTATTTTATTTCTGCAAAAATTATTACCTACCTATCATCATAGCGAAGTTACAAGAGATATAGTTATTTTGAGTTACTGTATTCAAAATATGAAAATGATTAATATTGGTGTTATTATTTATAAGAGTATCCAAACTATGGCTAAGGGAGAAACTACTGGAGGATTAGGTCATCCTAACTTTATTTACACATTATGTGTACAATCGGGAGTTGAGTTTGATAGTAGTGAAGAGTTGGTCCATCTTTTAAAGCCTATCAGTAAGGCCAACATTCATACCTATGAATCTCATGTAGGATGGGGAGCTGGGAGTAGTCATGATATACGTTCTACCTTCAGAACTCCTACTCTTTCTGATGTTATGGAGCAGTTGATGATACAACAGGCCGATATTATGAGGCTACATAACAGAATTGGTGGATTAAAAATAAGAAATAATATTAATGATGATTATCAGAAGAGAAGAGTTGAGTATGATATAGCTTACCATGATGCTCAGATGAGATTCATGAGGGGTGATTCTGGTGTGATATTTCCTACTTGCCCCAGCTATGTTCCATACTGGCCTAAAGTAAGTAGAGAAGGAGAGGATGATTGGTAGAGTAGTGTTATTTTGGTTAACTATTGATGTGAAACTTGTGTGTTTGTTACTTACTTTTATGTGATTGATGTATGTGGTGATTGTACTTTGTTATGATAGTAAAGTTGTGATGAATTTGTGTTTGTTTGTTTATTAGTTTGGATTGAGACTGTAATGATTGTATGTTTGTGTTAAATGTTTAAAGTTTATGTATTTAAATTTTATTCACCCTGCAAATCTCTGATATGTTATGTGTAGGAAAGCTTCTAACAGTTTTATTCCTACTAGTTTAAATGTTTAATTAATACCTGCATAGCTTCAGAAATATCAAAAGCCGGGCACAAAGAGGTTAGTTTTCTATTTGTTTTTCTCTCTCATCTACTAATTTAATATATCCTAAAAAACTTAACTTTGGGGGAGGAAATATTAACTTTTATTTGTTTTCAATTAAATATATTTTTGAAATAACTTTAACATGACTTTAGGTAGTAAAGCTTAACTTTAGATAACTAAATTTAATGAAGGTTAATTTAATGGGCTATGATATATACTATAAGAGGATTAGACTATAATTGACTATTTAAAGTAAAGAAAACTGTATTTTTGAAATATTAATAATCTTAGAAGTTTATGTGAGAAAAAAAGATTGAAACTCTATGATGAATATTTTAAAAGCTTATATATATCTATAAAGTAAAGAGATGTTGCAAGTTTCAACTTTAGGTCAAGGAGACTGAAGTTCAAAATTATTAAAGGCTATCCAGATATAGTATTCATCACTTGAAAAACAAAAATAAATGATTGAAAAGAAATAAAAAAAATGAAAAAAAATAAAGGATTGAAAGCAATCCATATATAGAAAGGAAAAAGAAAATATATGTGAGGAGAAGCTCGAGGAGATGCCTAATCAAAAATTGGCTTCACTTGAATCAACTAAAAAGAAGAGCTTAATTGCATTTCTGAATTTATATATATGTATTGGCATCCTTACTAATAGAGTTCTCATGGGCTTCTTTTTCATATGATCTTTCAAAGCACCCTTTATGTGACAAATTATGGTTATTCTTGAAATGAAGGAGATTAGAACTCTTAGACTTGATGAGTAAATATTCTTACACCTATAGTTTTGACCTAAGTTACTGACAATCATTCTAATAGTCTTACAATTATATTCATTTAAATAAAAAATCATGGTATTAGTTAAGTAAAATTCACTACTATGAGTCATATTTTTATGTAGTAAAAGGACTACTTAAGGACAAGTAATAATTAAGTTTGGGGTATTTTGCTGCGCTAAAAATAAGTTGGATTTTTCATATATATTTTGTACTCGTTTTTGGTGATATTGAACTTTAAAGTAAGGTATTTTTCATGTTTTATTGCAGGTATGATAATTTTAGGCATTTGGAGCAAAAAGGAACAAATTTGGAGTGAAAAGAGGCAAAATCCAGAATTCTGCTTTCTGGTTCCGACGTCTCCCAAATCCAGAGAGCACTAGAAATTAAAATGCTCTGGGCACCGACGGTGCCCAGAAACGGTGCCGATGGCGCCAAATGTCGGTGGAGGCTAGACTCAATGCATTTGGACAACTTTTGGAGGGTTTCTTGAGGCATCTTTTGGGGAATTCATCCCAAGACTATTTTAAAGTGAATTTGGAACCAGAAAAGTGTGTAGAGGTCAGAGTTTGGTCATTGTAGAGAGTTTAGAGTCAAGGGTTTGGTGTGTGAAAGTGTCTTTTTATGAGGGATTTTTCTCTAAGAGATGTTGTAGGAGAAGGAAAGTGAGAGATTGCTTCTTCCTTAATGTTCTAAGATGGAATTGTGTGTTGTTGTGAAGAAGGAAAGAGATTCAATGGAACTTCAAGGGATTTGCTTAAGGAAGAAATTGAGATAAGTTGTGTTTACTTCTTATTATTTGTTTGACTTTGCTTTTATATATAAAATCATTGTTTTGTCGTATCTTTCTCATGAATTTTGAGTAGATTTCTTTCTCCTTACAATGAGATATGGTTAAGTGATGGTTTAGATTGGATGTGCCATGTGAATGTTAAGAAATTGTGATGATTTTTCACTATGTATTTCATTTACTTTTTGATATGGCCAATTGAATTGTTAAAATTTATTGTGAAACATACGATCCGAAAGGACTATGTGTTCTACAATAAAAGATCACATTCAATTTCCATGAATGTGTAATGTAGTTCATGGGGGTTGGGTGCAAATAAATTGAGAAATTTGTTTGTTGGGCGTAAAATTGGAAATTTTAGGTTGACAAACTGAAATACCCAATTTGATCCTAGTGTTGGAAGCTAAAGCGAGAGTTAGTCTTCAGGCAAAGAGAAGTGGGAGCTCTGGAGTGAGAGCCTGTATCCTCCTAGCCTAACCACAGATTGAGGTACTAAGCCTAGGATTAGCTGATGTTTTTATAGCACTTGGAAAAGGGTAAAGAATATGTATTCTCCTATTTGGCACAATATAAATTTTCACCAATCTTTATCATTCACTCATCTAACATCATTGAAAGGGGGAGGAAAATTTGTCCAAATTTGAACCTTTTAATACAAAACTTAGTTTAGTGGTAGCTAACTTTATTTCAAAGTTTAGAAAGTACTTTAGTAATCTTAGAATCTTTAGCATCATTAAACTTTAGCAACTTTAGTATTTATTGTACGTACATTATAATTTGAATATTGGATTTCTGTGCTATGCTTTAAAGATTTGCATCCTCACTGCGGGATTGATAACCAAGACTCCACTAGAGACTTGTATTACTTAAGCGATACGTATACTTGCATATATATTGGCTGCTTTCTTAATAAACTGATTATACTTTGTGACTGAACTGAAAATGCTTGCGTATATATTGGCTGCTTCTTTATAATCCACCATTTTTCCACGTACAAATCATATCCTTGTCAGAAGCTTCCCTCAAATTAGCATAGAACTCTCGCACTATGCCAACATAAGTCTCAACAATAAAGTATAAAAAATTTTCCCAATGCCGATCAACAACCACCCTTTCAACGACTTCACTTGGACTTTGGAAAGCTTTATTTTGAACAATCTCCTTAGTTGAAAAGTTGTGTATTGTAGTGGTATTGAGCCTTTATGCTCACAAATTTCTTCTCATCAAAATTTAATTTCCTCTTCCCCTTACGCATTCTTGGAGTCATGGTAAAATATATAAAAGTGAAAATAAATCTAAATAAATTCAAAGATAATAATGTGGAAGACTCCAAATATAATTCTAATAGGTAAGAACTTTCCACCATGGATTCTCTCAGAGTTTTCTCCTAAAACTTCAAAATTTTGAATTTCCAAAGGTAGGAGCAAAGCCTAGTGAAAATAAAAATTTCTAGTTTAAAGTAAAGCTCTTACCGTGAGAAGATGAAATCCAAGTCCTTTTCCTTTTCAAATTGCCTCAATTCCAAGTAAAATCAAGCCATAGAGGGAGTTTTCAACTTAGGCTAGATGTAGAAGACGACTAAAAGGGGTAAAAATGATTTTACTTCAGCAGATTTTGTGGTTTTTAAGAGAATCTTGACTTTCGGCCTTCGAGTGCCATCAGAACCCGTACCGGCGCCGTCAGCGCCCAGAGCATATTTTCAATTTTTTGTGAATTCAGACATTTCTTTATCACACCATCTTCTAATTAGCCTTAATAAGCAATAATATTCCTAAATAAGTGGTCTACTAATAATAATTTTCACAAACAACACAAAACTTCACATTTATATATAAAATCCAACACTTACAAGCAAATACTTCAATCCACACCAACACAAGTGATGCAAACCACACAAAATAAAATTTTAGAACCGAAATCAAAACATAGCACCCTAAAGTTAAAAACTAAACAACAAACATTCAATCAAAGCATAAAGCATCTTAAATTTAAAGAAAATACATCACAAACACACATAAACACAAATAAGTTCAAATACTAGAAATCCAGTCTTTAGAGTCATTACTCCTCGTCATCATCAGTACCATCTTCTCCACGAATGTCTCCCATAATTTGGTGATGCACATATAGATTGTAAAAAGTTTGGTTTGGAAATTCATCGGTGGAATCTTCTTCGATCCAAGCATTCTTTAATGCGTCCCGTGTGATCAAAATGGTCCTTCATCCTCCAATTAAGTTGATCAGATAATTCAGAAATATTAGTAATTGCATTCATAATATTCTGAACTTCTTTCTCCAGTTGCTTGATCTTTTTCAGAATAATTTGCGAACTATCATGAATGTAGGTTCGTAAAGTGATAAATTCTGAGATGGTTGATCCATAATAATGTTCATATCATCTTCCTCTCCATTTCTATGTAGTTATAATAATTAGTCGGGTCCATGGGCTTCCAAG
The DNA here is from genome assembly GCA_022702705.1 of Papilionanthe hookeriana x Papilionanthe teres. Classification (NCBI taxonomy): domain Eukaryota; kingdom Viridiplantae; phylum Streptophyta; class Magnoliopsida; order Asparagales; family Orchidaceae; genus Papilionanthe; species Papilionanthe hookeriana x Papilionanthe teres. The sequence continues at coordinate 124,118,285 of CM040428.1, read as the reverse complement.
GAAAAAAATACTTTTTCCCAATATTCATATGGCTCTTGTAACTGACTACAAAGTTGGAATATGGTAGAATGATCCCCAACCATAAGTAGATCCATGCACAATCAAATCCAAAATAGATTTCACAATTACAGAACCCACATCCATAGGTTTTTCTATTTGAATGCAATAATTCAGAATGATACTCTCCATTGTCACTTTACCGATTTTCATGGTAGGGAGTAATTTTACTGAAATAAAGAAATGTCATTGCTCTGATATAGGATTCAAGAGTGTAGAAGAAAAAACTTACATGCCTGTCATCTCTTGTCTCCCAATTTTCACTTTCATCAGTCAAGTATCGATAGACTTCATTCATGACTTCTCTTGTAGGGATGAAATTTGTGTAATGGAAAATTGGAACACTTTCAATCATCAAAAAATCATTTATCATAGAAGGAGTAAATGTACCCACCTGCCTCGAGCATAGACGAATCATTAGTTCATTCCAGAAAGATTTACATAAAAATCTTTCACCACAGAAACAACTACCACAGGAGTAGTGTAACACAGTACTTTCCAATGCCTTTGCACAATCATCTCTTCCACTTGAGTACTTGGATTACTTAATCCTTAATTCAAAAATCCTCTTTCCTTGTTTAGTCTCTTATTCACAAGAACTTTATCGTAAATTTTTTGTGCCTTAAAACTAATGAACATTATTTTATTGAAATTCCATTTCTTGAAGTATTTTTGGAATTGGAAACCATGAAATTTGTCAAATCGTGAATATCTTGACGCTTTTCTGTCCAAAATGGATTTAAAAATGAGTTTAGAAAGTTATTTGGGAAATAAGCTCTCCAAAAATTACTTTTTGAACGAAACAGCCTGACTTTATAACTGCGGTGCCGTCGATGCTGCAATTGGGCGTGGTCGGCGCCCAGAGCAGGTCTGCTCACCAATTCATTTTTCGTCTGAATAAATTCCAAATCTTCCATTAAATCCAATAATTGACGTCATCTAGGACATATAAGAGTGTGTAGAACTCCAAAGAAATATTAAAACATAATATTATCAACAATAACAACATAAAAAAATAATAAACATAACTATAGGTTGCCTCCCACGAAGTGCTTGATTTAACGTCGTTAACCCGACGTATCCAATTTTTACTTGGGATGAATCAACATTAAAATCACTTTAAAATGTTGTCTTTGCCCCTCAAAATAAAGTTTTAATCGGTGCCCGTTAACTTTAAATATATTTCCAGTTTTAGGAACTTCAATTTAAACAACACCACACCGATAGACTTTAATAACAGTGAAGGGTCCTAACCACCTCGACTCCCGTTTCCAGAAAATAATATTAATCTTATATTATATAACAACACTTCTTATGAATGTTAAAATTTCATTTTTAAAATCTTCTAATCTTGCCATATTTTCGTTTCTCATTATAAATTTAGCATTATCATACGCTTCATTCTTGGTCTCTTCAAGTTCATTCAGTTGCAACAATATTTTCTCTCCAACATTCTTTAAATTAAAATTAAATTTCTTAATAGAAAAATATGCTTTATGTTCCAATTCTACTATCAAGTGGCATATATTCTAAAAAAATCTGTCTATACAGGGACATTCCTATAGGAGCTTTATAAGCTGTCATATATGCCCACAATGCAGTGTCTAATCTAGCAGACCATTCCAATTTATTAGGATTTATAGTTTTTTCCAAAATTCTTTTAATTTCACGATTTGATACTTCTGCTATACCACTAGTATGAGGATGATAAGCAGTTAAGAATATACACAAAATATTATATTTTCCAACAAATTTCTCAATTCTCTTATTCAAAAAATGGGATCCTTCATAAGTGATGATTGATACACCTAAAATATATAGTATTTTTATGCACATTTTTATACCTATTTTTAATGATATTGCACTTTAAGGGAAGTTATTTTGTGTTTTTCTTGCAGATATGATGAAAATGGATGGTCATGATGAAAGGAGCAAAATTGGATCAAATTTGGAGCAAAAATAATGAAAAATCAAAATTTTGGCACTGGCGGCTAAGCGCCGCTGGGCCGGCGCTTAGCCGCCACAGTTAAAAATCAAAATCTTCATGTATTTGGCACCAATTTCAAAGGGGATGGGATGCAACTCTTGGTGGTAACTACCATAACTTTCTTTGGGCGGCAAGTTTGAATGAAGGGGTACGTTCCTTGGTAGATACATCGAATCTGGACACATTTTGAAGAGACACCAAGACACCTTTTGGTTTACTATTTAAAAAGAGTCTTAGGAATTACTAAGTGCTCTTCCTTTGCATTTTGAAGAGAGTTTTAATTAAGAGTAGGAGTAGAGAGTAGAAAGAAGCTCTTCCACTTGCATTTTGAAGAGAGCTTTTACAGTATTTTACTTTTATTTTGTGAGAGTTTTTATTAAGAGTAGGAATAGAGAGTAGAAAGGAGAAAGGGTCGGAGTGAAGTCTTCTTCTCCACTTTTTTTCTTTCTTTTACTTTAGTTTTTATTGAAGTCTGAAGTTAAGAACTTTAAAAAAAATAAAAAAAATTAAAAATACAGAAAAAGATAAAAATATTCAAGAAATGACAAATCATCAAGATCAAAATGCAGGTATCTATCAAGAATTAAGACCTTTAAGAGATTATGTTAACCCTACAAGTAGATGAATTTTGTGGTAGTATTCAAAACCCTGTCGTAGTTGCTAATTCTTTTGAGCTTAAACCTGCTATTTTCCAAATGGTGTCTAATAATCAGTTTGGGGGAGCAACAACTAAAAATCCTAATTTGCATCTTGCTAATTTTATGGAGTTGTGTGCTACTTTTAAATATGATAGTGTTTCGGATGATGCTATTAGACTTAGACTTTTTCCTTTCTCACTAAGGGATAAAGCTAAAATATGGTTACACTCATTACAACTCGGATCAATTAGAACTTGAGGTGAACTCGTCACAAAAGTTCCTTGCTAATTATTTTCCACCATCTAAGACTGCTAAGTTGAGAAATGATATAACATCTTTTTGTCAGTTTGAAGGGGAATCAATATATGAAGCATGGGAAAGATTTAAAGATCTCCTTAAGAAATGTCCACATCATGTGATATCAGATTGGTTAATAATTCAAACTTTTTATAATGGATTAGTTGGATCTCTTAGATCAAACATCGATGCTGCTGCTGCTGGATCATTAATGTACCATTTTCTGATGCTTATGCTTTAATTTAAGAAATGACTACTAATAATTTTCAATGGCCTTCTGAAAGGTTAAATCCTAAAAAGGTAGCCAGTGTTTATGAGAATGATGCTTTTACAATGTTAGCAAATCAAGTTGCTGCTGTATCAAGGAAGATAGACCAATTGGGGATAAATTTTTCTCAGCCAAATCTCATGATTGACGAAAATTCATTAGGCCAAATGGTTGATTCTTATTCTTCACCAGAAACTGTGAATGCTATAATTAAACCTAACAACCCATATTCCAATTATTATAACCCAGGTTGGAAGAGTAATCCAAATTTTTACTGGAATAACAATAATCAGGGTGGTGTTAATCAACAATGGAGAAGCACCAAGTAAACCCATTGGGAATTGGAACAACCAAGGTAATAATAATAATAGATTAACTTATCCTTCAGGTTATAACAATGCTTTACAAAATAAGGAGAAGAAGTTGTCTATGGAAGAAGTAGTATCACATATGAGAAATCAATTACAAATTCAAGGAGCAACCATCAGAAATATTGAAAATCAATTGGGACAATTTGCAAATGCCTTAAGTAATAGATCCCAAGGAATGCTTCCAAGTAATACTAAAGTGAATCCAAGAGAAAAGAATAAAGAATAAGTGAAGGCAATTCAACTGAGAAGTGGAAAAGAATTGGAAGGTAGAGTTCAAAACGAAACTGAAGTAGAGAAAGAAGAGATTGAAAGACCTAAAGAGGACGCTCCAAAAGATTTGGAAAGACCTATTTCTCCAACTAAGGTTGATTTAGAAAAACCACCACCTCCATTTCCTCAGAGACTTTGTCAACAAAAGTTGGATAAGCAATTTTCAAAATTCTTGGAGATATTAAAGAAGCTTACCATTAATATTCCATTTGGTGAAGCCCTAGAACAAATGCCAAGCTATGCAAAATTTTTGAAGGATATTCTAAATAAAAAGAGGAAGTTTGAAGAAAATGAGACTATTACACTTAGTGAGGAGTTTAGTGCGATAATTCATAAAAAGTTTCTTGAAAAACTTAAAGATCCTGGTAGTTTCACAATTCCATGTGCAATCAGAGAAAGATTATGTGGAAAAACTTTATGTGATTTTGGTGCAAGCATTAACCTTATGCCTCTATCAATATTCAAAAGACTGGGACTAGGAGAAATAACCCTAACTACTGTAACTCTGTAATTAGCAGATCGTTCGATCACCTATTCTAAAGGAGTTATAGAAGATGTTTTGGTAAAAGTGGATCAATTTATTTTTCCTGTGGATTTCATTGTGTTAGATATGGAGGAAGATAAAGAGATTCCCATAATTTTGGGGAGACCTTTTCTAGCTACGAGCGTAGCCATGATAGATGTGCAAAAAGGGGAATTAACGATGAGGGTTAATGATCGATCGTTACATTTAATATTTCAAAATCGATGAAATATCCTGCTAGAGGTAAAGAGGATGAGTGTTATAGGATGGATGTTATTGAATATTTAAGTGAATTTCATTTCAAATCAACTTATGAAGAGAAAGCTGAAAGAGAAGAATTTGAATATAAGCAAGAAGAGGAGTTACTTGATTCTGAAGATTTTCAAGAGAAATATTTAAAGTTTATTCATGAAAGTTTTAAATTGTTGGATATGACAGAGAAAGATGAATCTTATTGTCCATCAATTGAAAAACCTCCTGAACTTGAGTTAAAAATACTTCCTGATCATTTGAAGTATGTTTTTCTAGGTAAATCCTTAACCTTGCCTGTTATAATTTCTTCTCAATTAACTGAGTAAGAAGAGGAGAGTTTGCTTGAAATTTTGAAGAAGCACAAGAATGCCTTTGGATGGACAATTGTTGATATTAAAGGAATCAGTCCTACAATTTGTATGCACAGAATTCTTATGGAAGATAATTGCAAACCGCGGGCTGATCCCCAGAGGAGATTAAATCCTATCATGAAAGACGTTGTTAAGAAAGAAATTTTAAAATGGTTGGATGCTGGAATTATCTACCGTTTTTCAGATAGTGCATGGGTTAGTCCTATTCACTGTGTTCCTAAGAAAGGATAGTAACTGTGACTGTTAATGAAAAGAATGAAATGATACAAACAAGACAAGTTACAGGGTGGCATATATGCATTGATTATAGAAAATTAAACCTTGCCACAAGAAAAGATCATTTTTCACTCCCTTTTCTAGATCAAATGTTGGATAGACTGGCTGGGCATAAATACTTTTGTTTTCTGGATGGATATACTTGGTTACCACCAAATTCAAATTGCTCCCGAGGATCAAGAGAAAACTACGTTTACCAGTCCTTATGGTATGTTTGCTTTTAGAAGAATGCCCTTTGGTTTATGTAATGCCCCTGCTATATTTCAGAGATGTATGATGGCTATTTTTTGTGATTTAATTGAGAAAGGGATTGAAGTTTTTATGGATGGCTTTTCAGTGTTTGGAATTTCGTTTGAACATGTATCTAAAGTTCTAAAACGCTGTGAAGAAACTAATTTAATCCTTAATTGGGAAAAATGCCAATTTATTGTAGCAGGAGGAATTGTTTTGGAACATCGGATTTCAGAAAAAGGTTTGGAGGTAGATCCTGCAAAAATTCAAGTTATATCTAATTTATCTTGCCCAACCAATGTAAGGGGAATTAGAAGTATTTTAGGACATGCTGGATTCTACAAGCGTTACTTCAAAGACTTTTCAAAGATTACAAAACCTTTATGCCGTTTACTGGAAAAGGATGTAATTTTTAATTTTGATGATGAATGCCGTAAAGCCTTTGAAATATTAAAAGAAAAATTAATCACTACACCTCTAATAATTTCACCAAATTGAGAAAAATCTTTTGAATTAATGTGTGATGCTAGTGATTATGCTATTGGTGCTGTTTTAGGTAAGAAATATGATAAAAGTTTTAAAGTAATTTATTATGCTAGTAAAACTCTTAATGAAGCTCAAATTAATTATACCACTACTGAGAAAGAGTTATTAGCTATAGTATTTGCCTTTGATAAATTTCGATCATATTTAATTGGAACTAAATGTGTGGTGCATACTGATCATTCTGCTATTAAATACTTAATGAAGAAAAATGGTGCAAAACCAAGACTGATAAGATGGATTCTTCTTTTGCAAGAATTTAATTTTGAGATAGTAGATAGGAAGGGTTCTGATAATCAAATTGCTAATCATTTATCCAGACTTGAAATTGAAAAATCTCTCTGTGATATTGAAGAAATTAATGAACATTTTTCTGATAAAAAACTGTTCACTGTTAAAGAATTACGTGTTCCGTGGTATGCAGACATAGTAAACTTTATTGTTAGTAATATTATACCCAATGGTTTGACATATCATGAAAAGAAAAAATTTCTGTCTGATGCTAAGACTTATTTTTGGGATGACCCATTTTTATATAAACAAGGAAAGAATCTTATAATTAGAAGATGTGTACCTATGGAAGAGACTTATGAAATTATTCAAAAATGTTATGATTCTGATTATGAGGGACATTTTGGAAGTGATAAAAATGCATATAAAATATTACAATCAAGATTTTATTGGTCTACAATTTTTAAGGATGTGAATGTTTATATTAAAAATTGTGATAGAAGTCAGCGTGTAGGCAATATTTCTAGAAGAAATGAGATGCCCCTCAATTATATGTTGGAAGTTGAAATATTTGATGTTTGGGGACTATATTTTTTGAGACCATTTACACCATCTTTCGGAAATGTTTATATTTTGATAGCAGTAGACTATGTTTCCAAATGGATTGAAGCTATTGCTATACTTCGCGAAAAGTGTTGCAAAGTTTTTAGAAAAGAATATATTTTGCAGATTTGGAATACCAAGAGTAATCATAACTGATGGGGGAAGTCATTTTAAAAATGCGATTATTGGGAAGTTAGCAAAGAAATTTTATATTAATCATCGCATTGCTACTGCTTATCATCCACAGACAAGTGGTTTGGTTGAATTATCCAATCATGAAATTAAAAGAATATTGGAAAAAGCTGTTAATCCAAATAGAAAGGATTGGTCAATCAAACTGAATTATGCTTTGTGGGCCTATAGAACTGCTTACAGAACACCTATAGGAATGTCCCCATATAGACTGATTTTTGAAAAAAGCTTTTCCTTTATCTTTTGAACTTGAGCATAAAGCATATTGGGCTATTAAAGAGTTCAATTATAATTTGAAAGATGCTGCTGAAAAGAGATTATTGCAATTGAATGAGCTTGAAGAACTAAGGAATGAATCTTATGAAAATGCTAGGATTTATAAGGAAAAGATGAAGTTATGGCATGATCGGAAGATTCTTACCAAAAAGCTTGTACCAAGACAACAAGTTTTACTATATAATGCTAGATTGAGAATATTTTCTGGAAAACTTAAGTCCAGGTGGATGGGTCCATTTATTGTGATAAAAGTTTATTCTTATCAAGTCGTAGATATTCAAGATCCTAAGACTGGAAAAATATTTAAAGTTAACGGACATAGACTTAAACCATATTTTTCAGTCAATAAATCTAAATCAGATGATAATTTGATGTTGGGTCACTCAGAATGAGTCTGGGTATGTCAGGCTGAAGATGTTAAAACAAGCGCTATGTGGGAGGCAACCCATATTTATCGGTGTGCTTTTCTTTATGTTTCTTTAGTGTTTTGTTTGCTTTGTTTGGTTTGTTTTTATGTTTTTAGTGATGGTAATTTGATGTTTTTAAACTTAAGTAGAGTTTATTTGACCTTAATTGATGATTTAGAGAAGTCAAAATGAAAATTTGGACACTTAGCAAACCTGTGCTAAATTATGCACTGGCGGCTAAGCGCCGACTAGTTGGCGCTTAGGCGCCGGAGTTATAAAAAAATGTGAAAAATGTGGATCTAGAAGCCTAGATCATGGGAGATAAGTTTTGGGAGTTATTTTGGAGTTTCTAAACGTCTTGGGACAGATTTAACCCTTCCCAAGTCTATAAAAAGGATCTGATTCAAGAGAAACACTTGCCCCAAGTCCTATTTTCATTTCTGAGTCTTAAGAAGAGAATTTTGAGTGCATCATGTCTTCCTGGGAGAATGAGATGAAGAAGAAGCAAGATTCTGACAAAAGTAGGTTCATTAGTGATAGTGCTAAAGAGTTATTTAATGGTTATCTCACTGTTAGTATTCAGGGTATTGCAGAAATGATTGCAAAAATTGAAGCCCGAGTGACTTTAATGGAAACAAAAATCAATGATACTAATTTTCATTTGGAACACATGGGATGGCAACTCAAGATGCAATTCAATCATTCAAGGTACGTGGAAGAAATAAATAAGGCGATGTTTGTGAAGAACAAATGGATTGAAGAAGATGATGTAAGAATGAACAATTATCGCCCATTCTATCAAATTTTTATTCCAGAAGGGTCAAATGAGAAGAATAGTGGTCCTGGATATATTCCACCTAATGGAGAATGGAATTAAGAATGTTTTATTTTTATTTGTTTAGTGTTCTTGTGTGTTATGTTTAGTGTGTTTAGTGCTTATATATTAACTGAGCCTGATGATGTGATGGTTACATCCTAAAGATGTATACTTATCGACTTGAGATTATTGTCTCTTGTATTTAGAGAATTTCATCCTCTATGTGTGGATGGAAATTCTAGTATTGTATTAAGTGTTATGTTTGTTTTAATATAAGTTTGTGTTTTTGTGAAATTTGTGTGGACTTAATGGTTATTAAATTTTGATTTGGAATATTGAAGATCTATCTGGGGAGAAATAATTATTTTGGAGTATTTAAGGTGTTTAACCAAGTGATTTAGTGCATATACCATTATTATGAAAATTTGGGTATTGATGGCTAAGTGCCAAAGTGCCGGCGCTTAAGCGCCATATTTCGCAGCTAAGCGCCGATAGTTTGCGCTTAGGCGCCAGTTCGCGAAAATTGGTTCCCAACAGTTAAAAACCCGAAAATGCCATTTTTTTTAAACCGCCGCATCGTCTTCAACCTTCGGTCTATCGCGAAAGAGAGGCTAGGGCATCATATTGTGGATCATTTAAGAGCCAATCTCAACAAAAATTGTTAGATTTAGATTCCTTGAGGTAAGAGCACTACTCCTAAGTAAAAATTTTTGATTTTCACTATGTATTTTGAGTACATTATGGAAAATCTTAAAATCACTATTCATGGTTAAAATTTGAGGAAAAACTTGAGAAATTGCTTGGATTTAGTGAAAATATCTTTTGAAAGATAATTTAGCAAGTTTAGTTTCATTTTGGAATTTATGGTGAATTTTTTTTTCGTGAATTTTTAGAGATGGCTCCAAATTCAAAGCATTCATGAGAAAAGATGAATTTTGATTCTGAAAAATTTGTTAGTTTGAGGGCTGAGGAACGATACGTCGATGCATTGCAGTCACGTAAGTTGATTCCTGAGCGAGCTTAGCAAACCATGAGTGGTGATTGAAGAAATGATTGCTAGAAAGAACTGGGAGAATTACTGTTGCTTCTCCGCTGTTGCTATTATTTTTGTGGTTCGAGAATTTTATGCAAATTTGCCTGCTACAGAAGAAAATGAAGTGATGGTTATGAGGAATGAAGTTAACTTTTCTTCTGGGGCAATCAATATATTTTTTGGACTACCTCCTGACATGTTTTGTTTTTATTCAAACTATCATCCTACGGAAGGAGAGTTAGATGAGATCATGGAATTTTTGACTGATGGAAGAGGATTATGAAAAATTAAAAATGATAGAAGAGTGAACTTTCCTGCTTCAAAATTGAATGCCATTTCTAAGGCATGACTTTATTTTATCTCATCTAAGTTGTTACCTTCGAGCCACACTAGTGAAGTAACGAGAGAAAGAGCTGTGTTGAACCATTGTATTCAACAAGGGAAGCCTATTGACATTGGAGGAATTATTTATGATTATGTTTCGAACGTGCTAGATCCACCACTACTACAGGTATGGGATTTCCTTCCTTGATTCATTCACTATGTGAACGATCTGGAGTGAAGTTTGAAACCTGGGAAGAGGTACTTCAGCCATTGAGACCAATTACCAGTGTAAATGTTGTTGCTTACACTGTACATTCAGAGTTTGGTTGGAGAGGTGGATTTGGTAGGGCTTCTACTGCTTCTGTTTCTGCTGCATCTACTTCTCGTGCTTCTACTTCACGTGCATCATCATCTACTGATTCATAGACTGGCTTATTAAGAAAAATTTTGAAAAAATTGAGTCTTACTCATGAGCATGTTAGAGATATTGATGGTAAGATGGACAATGTGAAACACAATGAGTTTGAGGAGAGTTATCAGCAATATTTGGATAGACTGATTAGAGGTGATCAGAGTGCTGAGATGCCACCTCATCCATCTACATACCTTATGTGACATCCAGGGATTGGAACGAGCAGGATGATGATGATGATGAGGATGATGAGTAGATTTGTATTATTTATTTTTATTATGATGTTGTTGTTATTGATGTTTGTTTTGTCTAGTGTTTTGCTTGATGATTGCGTTATGATGTGAACCTTGATAATATGCAGATTGTAGTTATACTATTTATTTGTTATGCATATTCAGGTATTGTTGTTATTTTATTGTGGATTTATATGTTGCTTTGTGATAGTATGTATTAGTAAATGTTTTAATGTGTATGTTATGTCAGAGTTTTTAATAGTGTGTACCTTAATTCAAAAACTGTTAGGAGATTATAAACCACTATTGGGAACTTCTACTTAAGAAACTAAATGTTTAAAATTTTTCAAAATTCCACTATCATCTGTAATCTGAATCAATGTGTTATTTTAGCTGGTGTGTATTTGCTTTGAAAACCTCCACTATTGTAGAAGTCTTCTGAAATTTTTATTTTTCTTATTAAAAAAAAAACTAAAAAACTAAATTTGATTTCATTTTACTCCAGTTATTTAACTTGTTATACTTGCATATTAGGATATTAAAAATTCCTACAAGCATGATATGTTAGTTTTTATTTCTCACCCATATATCATTTCTTATGCTTAAATGTTTTATCTAAATTAAAAAAATTAAAGTTTGGGGGGAAATTTTAAAAACAAAGATTTTTCAAAAACCTAAAATTTTATTTGATTCTCAAGAATACTTAAAAATAAATCTTATTTTTGATTGAGAATAATTATGTACATGAAGTTATATTAAGGGAACAAAATTTTGAATATAGAAATGAATAAAAGAATTTAGTTAAAATTTATAGTAATCATGAAAAAATTAAAGTTAAAATTTTCTTAATGAAGAAGTGTTATTTAAAGTTAAACTATGTTTAGTAAGAAGTTTTGTATTTTTGGATAAATAGAAGATTTGACTTTTATTCTTCATAGCTTAAATTTCTTTTATTGAAGAATAATTTTGAAATATTATTATTATGATTTTTAAGTGAAAGATGTATATCTGACCTTTATTTTAAATGGAAGGGTGAAATTCAAAATCATTAAAGGTCTATCCAGATATAGTAATCCTTGTCCTTATAACAAAAAAAAGTGAAAAATAATATATGAAAAGGGAGGAGAAGCTTAAGGATTTAAGGGCCTAATAAAAAATTGGTTTCATACCTAAAGCTTAAGATATAAGTTCAGAGAAAATCTAAAGCTTAAGGTTTTAATATAGTAAGTAAAATTATTTTCAAATAAAGATTTTTAAGTGAGAAAAATAAATGTTTGAATCATATATTTTGAAGAATCTACAAATATTTCTTAAATAGATAGAGACTTATATCTGTCATTTTTCTTTACATAAGAAATTTCTAAACTTTAAGTTGGTTTTAATTACTAAAATTTTTTCTAAATTGGACTATTCCATTTCTAGAACAAAATTTTGTTATCTTCCTAAGAAACTCATTACATAATTTGCATGCTAAAATGTTCTATGAGATTAATTGTCACTTGAGGACAATTAACATTTTAAGTTTTGGGGATTTTGATACATCTAAAATATATAGTATTTTTATGCATATTTTTATACCTATTTTTAATGATATTGCACTTTAAGGGAATGTATTTTGTGTTTTTCTTGCAAGTATGATGAAAATGGATGGTCATGATGAAAGGAGCAAAATTGGATCAAATTTGGAGCAAAAATAACGAAAAATCAAAATTTTGGCACTGGCGGCTAAGCGTCGCTGGGCCGGCGCTTAGCCGCCACAGTTAAAAATCGAAATCTTCATGTATTTGGCGCCAATTTCAAAGGGGATGGGATGCAACTCTTGGTGGTAACTTCCATAACTTCCTTTGGGCAGCAAGTTTAAATGAAGGGGTGTGTTCCTTGGTAGATACATCGAATCTGGACACATTTTGAAGAGACACCAAGACACATTTTGGTTTACTATTTAAAGAGAGTCTTAGGACTGACTAAGTGCTCTTCCTTTGCATTTTGAAGAGAGTTTTAATTAGGAGTAGGAGTAGAGAGTAGAAAGAAGCTCTTCCACTTGCATTTTGAAGAGAGTTTTTACAGTATTTTACTTTTATTTTGTGAGAGTTTTTATTAAGAGTAGGAGTAGAGAGTAGAAAAGAGAAAAGGGTCGAGTGAAGTCTTCTTCTTCCCACTTCTTTTCTTTCTTTTAGTTTAGTTTTTATTGAAGTCTGAAGTCTGTATTCTAAGTCATCGGAGTTGGGAGACTTGCTCTGAGGAGTAGTTTAGTGAAGAGTCAAAGTTTCAGAGGAACTTCCTTAGTCTTGTGGAGAGGATTTTCAGATAAGTGTTTACTTTTAATCTTTTTATTAATACTTGCTTTCGTTTGTTATTTTTCTTATTGTTTTTAATTTCAAATCAATGTGTTTTTGTATTTTCTCAATGCATTCTGAGTAGTTTACTTTATCTTTTTCTTTCTTAAATGGAGAAGTAATTAATTTATAAAGAATTGTTGTGGAAAGTATAAGTGTTTAAAAGTTGGAAGAAGTTGTGAAGATTGATTCTAATAACTTTGTTTACTTCTTAATTTGGTCTGTTAAGTTGTAAAATTTCTTGAAATTAAGTAAGATCCAATGCGGTATTGTCTCATAAAAGTTAGTAAGAATCACATGCAATTATATGGGTGAGAATTGTAGTCCATATAATTGAATGTAATATTAGAAGATATTTTTATGGTAGGGAGTAAAATTAGAGGATTTTAGAGTGAAAGGCTAAAACCACCTAATTTGGTTTAAAGTTTTGAGTTTTGTTATGAGAAGTTAGCTCCCAGGTGGTGGTAATTGAGGGAACTCTAGAGTGAGAGACTGGTATCTTCCCTGCCTAACCATGTTCAAATTAATAAAAATTTCAAATTAACTTATGTTCTTTATAGAACCAAGTAAGGGTAAAGAACACATTTGCTTCTATCTGTCACAACAAATTTAAATACTTTCACAACAATAATTTAAGAATTATTATTACTTCATAAAAGGAAAGAGAAAGATATTCTAGTTAATAGTATTTTACATACAGTGTTTTTTTTAGTTATTATAATTTTAATTTCTTGCTTAACATTTTATTAAGGAAATTTCAAAAGACAAATCAACTTTCAAAACCTTTCAAAATCAACACATACTTTCAAAAGCCATAACAAAAAGTAAAAAGATAATTTTTCCGATTTCTTTAAAGATTTTACATTTTCCCTGTGAGTTCGATATCTCGGGGCTTAATCAGAAAGTCCTATATTACTTGGTAAATGATACATAGACTTGCATAGTATAACATATTATAAAATCATAAGTTTCATATCTAAATCATTAGTACGTTTACCAGACGGTACCAAGTTTTTGTTGCCGTTGCATTTATCGAGGATCAATGATCACTCTCGGCATTCCATATCTTGTAAAAAGATTTTTCATTAAAAATTTTGAAACACTCTAACAATTACATTTAGGTAAATTTATTGAATCAATTCATTTTGAAACATAGTTAACAACAATTAATATATATAAATTTTCAAATGAAGGAATAAATGGTCCCATAAAATCTAATCCCTATACATCAAAATTTTTAACTTTCAATGTATAATTCAGAGGCATCTCATTTCTTCTAGAAATATTTCCTACTTACTGAAATCGATCACATGTTTTAATATATTCATTAACATCTCTAAAAAGAATAGACCAATAAAATCTACATTGTAAAATCTTATGTGCTATTCAATTAGTCCCTAAATGTCATCTAAATTCATAATCATGATATCTTTGAATAATTTGTTCAGTTTCTTCAATAGGCATTCACTCCTCATAACTAGATATTTACACTATTTATATAATTATGGGCCATCCCAAAAGTAAAATTTTTCATCATAGATAAATTTCTTCTGTTGTTGCATTGTTAACTCAAGTAGTAAAATATCACTGACAATATAGTTAACAATATCTGCATACCACGGTATATCCTTTCCATTAGTACTATACAATTGTTCATCATGTAAATTTTTCATAATTTCATTTCTAAAATCAGATAATTCTTTTTGTTCCAACCTTAATAAATGACAGCTATTTGATTATTAGTTCCCTTCTATCCACTATTTCAAAATTAGACTCTTGCAATAGAAGTATTGATCCACCTAAAAATGTACTACTTTTCATGCTATATTTTATAATGATATTGCACTTTAAAGGTATGTTTTCTTGTGCTTTTGGTTGTAGGTACATCAAATTGAAGAATTTAGAGTGATTGGAGCAAAAGGAAAAAAAATGAAGTACAAACGATATAACTTAGAGCCAAAATGAGCAAGAAAGAAAATTATGACCTGACACATTTTGATATGTCTTTCTATGCTTAATATGATTTACATTTGTCACATATATTTGAATGAAATTATACTTTGTTTTTATATCTATCTTGTAGGTATATCAGTTAGAAGTGAAACACAACTGAAATGAGGCAAAACAGAGCTTAAACGGACCTAAAAGGAGCGAAACAGTGGAGCTGCGTGCAGGATGGCTCTTAAGCGCAAAAACTAGCACCTAACTGCCAGTGAAGATGGGAAATGACACCTAAGAACCAAAAAACTGGCGCATAGGTGCCAGAAAATGGTTGGTGACGGTTTTTGCCATAATATCTAGAAGAAACGTCAGATTTGGACGATTTTTAAGCGTTGCGAAGTGTGTCTCTTGGGGAATTCATCGGGAATGATACAATAGACTTTCTAGATGGATTTGGGACAGTTAGATGGATTTATTATTGAAGAGATGTGTCTCTTGGAGTGAAGAGGCACTTAAGGCACCCTTTGAAAGATTCATTGAATGTGGACTCTTTTTAAAGAGACATTTAAGCATCTCTTGGGAAATTATAAAAACACTCTTTAATCTCTTGAAAGGGTGAACAATTGGAAGGGGGAAACTAATTAGAAGAGGAGAATAAGGCTTGGAGAAGAAGATAACTTAGGCGCAAACCCCAAGTGGAGCAATAAGGTTAGAGAGAGTGAGAGATTTCTCGTTTCTTTTCACTTTCTTCTTGGAGAGGATTGCAAGGAGATTGCTTTTTCTATTCAAGGAGAGTTTTATTTTCATCAACGATAAGCATTTTCATTGTATTTTGAATTGAATCTAGTACTTGTTTGTATGGTTTCAAAGTCTTGTTCAATGAAATGTTATTGTTGTTTTTCCATGTGTAGTGAGTAGTTTTCTTTACTCTTCCCTCTTACAATGAATTAGTATACATGTGTAAGATATAGAATTGAGTAGAGTGAGAATATATTGTGATGATTTTACTTTTTTCTTCATTTACATGTAAACTTGATCAACTTACATGTTATAATCTGTTGTGAGAACATGTAAGAACCAATGCGGTATTGTCTCAATCAACTATTAGTAAGAATCACATGAGATTATATGGGTGAGAATGTATTCCAAATATATGATTGCAAATAAATATGGAGATATACTTTTATGGGTGTAAAATTAGAGGACTTTAGAGTGATAGACTAAAGCCCCCAACTTGGTTTGTTTTTTTAAGTTTTGTGACGAGATGTTAGCCCCTAGTAGAGGGAGAAGAGGGAACTCTAGAGTGAGAGCTAGTATCTTTCCTGCCAAACCCATCTGCAAAATTTCAAAGAATCAAATTAACCTATGTTCTTTATAGAACCAACTAAGGGTAAAGAATATAATTGCTCATATTTGTCACAATCTCTCTCGCTACTTATTTTACTTTTACACATATCACTAATTTCATTTTATGAGGATGGGTACTTTTAATATATCAAACCCCACATTCTGATTATTTTAGATTAGAAGTAGTACTGTAATAATAATTTTAGGATTTAATTAAAACCAAACTTTTATCGACCTTCCAAGATAGGGCGTGTTATTGTAGACTAGAACTTCTTTTAAAAACCGCTGTGATTAACCTCAATTTCTGTGGGATTGATATTCAGGGCTTAATCTGAAAGTTTTATATATTTTGATAACGATACGTATACTTGCGTAAAATCCTATTTTATAATAATATCAATTAAAGTCTTATTTGTATCGACATCAAGTTTTGGATTTGTTGTAAAGAAAGAGATATAATTGATAGGAAATATAAAGTATAAACTCACATTTAAAACGTAAGCATAAATATTCGGGATCAAGTTTTTGGCGCTGTTGCCGGGGATCGCAACAATTGATCTTGACTTTTAGGAGGATTGAAGTTGAAGTATTTTTTCTTAAACATGGAAAATTATAGTGTATAAAAATTATTTTTGTGTGAAAAGTGTTTTTTTTTATTATTATGAAAAAGTGTTACGAAAAAACTGCTTGTGTGAAAAACAAAGTGTTTGTGAAAATATATTGTTGTGTTGATTATATTTTTTTATTTTTTGTTTAATTGTTAATTATTGTTTGTTGTGTTACGTATGCGAAATAAAGGATCTGTAGTACTTTTGTTTTATGATCATGATTTTGAAAAAAAGGAAAAAAATCAAAAAGCAGAAAGGACTTGAAAAACTAGAAATGGAAATATAAAACATTCAAAATAATAACCGAGAAAATCATCATATATCATTAAGGGATTATGTAAATCGTAGAAGCTGACTTTTTTGAACTAAATCCAATGATTATCCAACTGGTGCAAAATAATTAGTTTGGGGGAACTCTTTCGGAGGATCCCTATTTACACTTATCAAGTTTTCTAGAACTTTGTGTTACATTTCATTATAATGTCATGTCAGTCGATGTTGTTAGACTAAGGGTTTTTTCTTTCTCACAAAGGGATAAGGCTAAAATGTGGTTATACTCATTAACACCTAACTCTATTAAAAATTGGGAGGAGTTAACTCAAAAATTCCTAGCTAAGTATTTTCCACCTTCAAGGACTACTAAAATTAGAAACGATATTATCACATTTTGCCAGTATGAAGGGGAATCAATATACGAAGCATGAGAAAGATTTAAGGAACTCCTAAGAAAGTGTCCACACCATGCTCTGTCAAATTGGTTAATCATTCAAACTTTTTACAATGGGTTAGTAGGATCCCTTAGGTCCATTATTGATGCTGCTGCTGGTGGATCTTTAATTTCAAAACCATTTGATGAAGCGTATGCTTTAATTGAAAGAATGGCTACAAATAAATTTGAATGGCCCTCCACAAGCGTAAATCCTAAAAACGTAGCCAGTGTTCAATACAGATGCGATTGCAATTCTTGCATCCAGGTTGCTGCAATATCAAGGAAGTTATATCATTTTGGAATGAACCAACCTCAATTTACTCCAGTAAGTGAGAAAAGTTCATTATGACATATGATTGATTCTAACTTATCATTTGAGAATTTAGATACCATAAAGAACTCCTATTCTAACTTTTACAACCCAAGTTGGAAGAACCATCCTAATTTTAACTGGAATCATACTACTGGGGGTGGAAAACAAAAATAAGAAAATAATCATGCACATCTTAATGGAAGATGGAATAATCAGGGGAACACAAACTGTAGACCTTCATATCCACTGGACTCTAACAATGATCAACAATTTGAGGATAAGAAGATGTCTATAGAAGAAGTGGTATTGCAAATAGGAAACCAGTTGCAAAGTCAAGATGCTGCGATTAGAAACATAGTGAATCAAATGAGACAAATTACTGATTCACTTAGCAATAGATCCTAAGGAACACTTCCTAGCAATGTTGAGATCAATCCTAAAGAGAACATTAATGAACAAGTAGAAGCAGTCCGATTAAGAATTGGAAGAGAGATAGAGGATGTGGTTAGAAAAGAGAAAAAGTTGTGAGAGAAACAAAGGAAACTAAAAGAGCTAAAGAACATCATTCTAAGGATTTGGAAAAATTAACAACTCCAACTAAAATCAATTTAGAAAGACCACCACCTCCATTTCCTCAATGACTTGGACAGCATGAGTTGAATAAACAATTTTTAAAGTTCATGGAAGTACTTAAGAAGTTAACGACAAATATTCCTTTCATTGAAGCTTTGGAACATATGCCAAGTTATGAAAAGTTTATGAAGGAGATATTAAACAAGAAAAGGAAACTTGGGGATTATGATACTATTGCATTAAGTGAGGAGTGGAGCACTATACTTCAGAAAAAACTTCCTTAGAAACTTAAAGATCCTTATAGCTTTACAATCCTTGTGCAATTGGAAAAAATTTATGTGGAAAAGCTTTATGTGATTTAGGAGTGAGCATTAATTTGATGCCTCTATCTATATTTAAAAGGTTAGGTTTAGTTGATATTTCTCCCACTACTGTAACCCTTCAGTTAGCTGATCGATCTTTCATTTATCTAAAAGGGTTATAGAAGATGTGCTTGTTAAAGTCGATAAATTTATCTTTCCTTTGAACTTTATTGTATTAGATATGGAGGACGATAAAGAAAATCTAATTATTTTGGGGAGACCTTTCCTTGTTAATGGACAAGCTATGATAGATGTGCAAAAAGAGAGTTGACTATGAATATTAATGACCGAGAAGTAACTTTTTATGTATTAAAGACTATGAAATATCCAACTGAGAGAAAAGATGATGATTGTTTTTGGATGGATGAAATTGATTATCTAAATAAAAAATAGTTCCATGAGAGTTTTGAGAGTAAGTTAACAGATGAGATCGAAATGGACTTTCATGATGAGTTGAAAACATTATTTAAAGAAGACTGTATGTATGTTTAGGAGAGGTGCAAAATGATGGACGTTACAGAAAATTGTAAACTTTTAATTCCATCTGTTGAAAAATCCCATGAACTTAAGATGAATGTACCCCAAACAATTTTAAAGCCTACCTATTTAAGGAATTCATCTACACCACCAGTCTTTATACCTTCAGATTCGACTCAATCACAAGAAGAACCTGAGTTGAATGATGAAATCAGTAAAAGATCTTCTAAGAATGAGTTATTCAAAATCACTGAATGGCATATTCCGTGGTATAAAAACAAAATGAATGAGATTCTGATGCCGGGGAAACTAGAGTAAACATTGGATACATTGGGTCATCGATGTTAGACCAAGCGCTTCATGGGAGTCAACCCATGGTTATCTGTGTTATTTGTTTAGTGTGATTATTGTTATGTTGGATTGGATAATAGTGAGATGTTGGACTTTGATCCTTGTTTGATGTGTAAGAGTGGTTTGGGTTAATGTTATGAGGTTATGCCTTGGTCTTGACTAAATTTGTATATGACTTCTGGTAGTAGTAGGCTGACGAGTCTGTTACGACTTAGTTCTCAATTGGAGCTGAGCTTTACCTTGAAGCATGTAGAGTTTGTACTTGAACCACTCCATGTCAACTCTATTACTTCCTTTATCTGACTTTGTCTTTACTAAGTAAGGTCATGAACTTACTTAGTGAATAACATCTGGATGAACTGCACTACTTTTAATTACCATATTGTGTATACCTTAGACTTAGAGTAAACCTAAAATTGGAAACACACGAGTTTTTATAATACGGGAATTATGGTCCAACGGTGATAACCATATAAAAATTTTTATAATAAACCCACGTTATTAGTGTAGTTTTGTCCGTTAGAAATTGAAAGTAAGGAGGGGAAATGTGAGTAGAAGGGATATCAAATTAACCTCGGTTGTAGTTTGTTTATGAAATTTGTGAGTCTATGTTTTGGAGTTTGTGTGTCTATGTTTGTGAGTCAAGTTGATTGAGTCATTGGATATTACAAAACTTATAATAATATTTTAAACTTGTTAGCATCCAGAAATTCCTTTATAAAGTTTAAAATGTGTTCCTGTTTAACCTTCAGTTTGTATCTATTCTACAATTTAATATTCCTCTATAGTGTTATGTCAAGCATGTTTAGGCTAGATTTACTTTCTACTGCAATATTCAACCAAGTGCTATTTGTTGATATCTTTGTAGGATGTGTAGTAAATTGTAAAAGTGATATTTCCCTGCCTCATATTTTTGTACTTCATTGTTACACATGTTTGAGCTTAAGTTGGGGGGGGGGGAGAAAAATGTTTCAAATTTATACCTTACTTATTTTCAAAAGTATTACAAATAAATTTGTATTTTATTTCTAATGATTATTGTTATGTGGAGTCACCTTAAGGATGTTAGTATTTTAAGTATAAAATGGAGTACGAAAACATAGTTGATATTTTTAGTGAAATGAGTGAACCTAGAGTTAAGGATATTTATTGGAGAACATGGGAAAATGAATAACTATCTTTAGTATGAAGTATTGCATTTTTTTAAAAATGAAGGATTCATAGAATTTTTATTTTCAAACATTTAAGGCTCTTTTAGAAAGTATTTTTAAAAAAATTCATTTTTTCAAGTAAAAGAAAGTAATGAGTTTTAACCTTAGAGGAGAATAGTGGAAATCAAAATTATTTAAGGACTTCTCTAGATATAGTAATCCTCACATTTAAAAAATAAAAAAACAAAAAAAAAGGATAAAAAAGATCCTGAGAAAAAAAAAGTGTGAGGAGAAGCTTGAGGCGAGGTCCTAATCAAAAATTGGTTTCACTTGAGTCTTTATAGAGTAAGGAACTTAGAACAATACTAAGCTTGATTTTTATACTTATATTAGTTAAATTATTTTTAAGAGAGTTCTTAAGTCTATAAAGTAAAGTTCATAGGATCCGAAGTTTGAAAAATCTGCATATTTTTCTGAATTAGATAGGAAAACAAATTCCCAAATTTGATGATAAATATTTTAGACACTGGGCTAGTCTAATTTACTAGAAGTTCTTCTAGTTTGAACTATCATAATTTTAGAACAAAATTTTAGCTATTCTAAAGGATGTCCCATTAACTCTAATCTACATAAATTATTTTAAAAGTGTAGTATTACTTGAGGACAAGTAATGTTTAAGTTTGAGGGATTTTGATCCACTTAAAGATGTATTACTTTTCATGCTATATGTTATAATGATATTGCACTTTAAAGGTATGTTTTCTTGTGTTTTTGGTTATAGGTACATCAAATTGAATAATTTGGAGTGATTTGAGCAAAAGGAACAAAAATGAAATAAAAACGGTGTAATTTGGAGCCAAAATAAGTAAGGAAGAAAATTATGACCTGACACATTTTGATATGTCTTTCTATGCTTAATATTATTTACATTTATCACATATATTTGAATGAAATTACACTTTGTTTTAATATTTATATTGTAGGTATAACAATTAAGAGCAAAACGCATCTGAAATGAGGCAAAATGGAGCTAAAACAGACCCAAACGGAGCGAAACAGTGGAGCTACGTGCAGGATGGTGCCTAAGTACCAAAACTGGTGCTTAAACACTAGTCACGATGGCAAAGGGTGCCTAACCGCTGAAAAACTGGCACATAGGCACCAGAAAATGGTTGGTGACGGTTTTTACCATAACTTATAGAAGAAACTTCGGATTTGGACAATTTTTGAAGCGTTGCGAAGTGTGCCTCTTGGGGAATTCATTGGGAATGATAAAATAGTTTTTATAAAGGGATTTGGGGTAGTTAGAAGGAGTTATTATTGAAGAGATGTGTCTCTTGTTGTGAAAAAGCACTTAAGGCACTCTTTGGAAGATTCATTAAATGTGGACTCTTTTTGAAGAGACACTTAAGCACCTCTTGGGAAATTATAAAAACACTCCTTACTCTCTTAAAAGGGTGGACAATTGGAAGGGGATACTAATTAAAAGAGGAGAAGAAGGCTTAGAGAAGAAGATCACTTGGGCATGAGCCTCAATTGGGGCAATAAGGTGAGAGAGAGTGAGAGATTTCTTATTTCTTTGCACTTTATTCTTGGAGAGGATTGCAAGGAGATTGCTTTTGCTATATAAGGAGAGTTTAATTTTCATCAAAGATAAGTATTTTTTCTATATTTTGATTTGAATCTAGTACTTGTTTGTGTGGTTTCAAAGTCTTGTTCAATGAAAAGTTATTGTTGTTTTTCCATGTGTAGTGGATAGTTTTCTTTACTCTTCCCTCTTACAATGAATTAATGCATGGTAGGATATAGAATTGAGTAGAATGAGAATATATTGTGTTGATTTTACTTTGTTCTTAATTTACATGTAAACTTGATCAACTTGCATGTTAAAATATGTTGTGAGAACCTGTAAGAACCAATGCAGTATTGTCTCAGTCAACTATTGGTAAGAATCACATGAGATTTTATGAGTGAGAAAGTAGTCCATATAATTGAGTGCAGAAAAATAGGGAGATATAATTTAATAGGTGTAAAATTAGAGGACTTTAGAGTGACAGACTAAAGCCCCCAATTTGGTTTGATGTTTTAAGTTTTGTTATGAAATGTTAGCCCACAGGTGGAGGGAGAAGAGGGAACTCTAGAGTGAGAGCTAGTATCTTCCTTGCCTAACCCATCTTCAAAATTTCAAAGCTTAAAATTAACCTATGTTCTTTATAGAACCAAGTAAGGGTTAAGAATATAATTGCTCTTATTTGTCACAATCTCTCTCACTACTTGTTTTACTTTTACACATATCACTAATTTCATTGTATGAGTAAGAGTACTTTTAATATATCAAACCCCACTTTTTGATTATTTTAGTTTAGAAGTAGTATTGCAGTAATAATTTTAGGATTTAATTACAACCAAACTTTTATTGACCTTCCAAGATAAGGCGTGTTATTGTAGATTAGAAATTCTCTTGAAAGCCGCTGTGATTTACCGCAATCTCCTTAGGATCGATATTAAGGGCTTAATCAGAAAGCTCTATATTACTTGATAACGATGCGTATACTTGCGTAAATCCTCTTTTATAATAATATCAATTAAATTCTTATTTACATTGGCCTCAATTTTTTGGCGTCATTGTAAAGAAAGAGAAATAATTGAAAGGAAATATAAAGTATAAACCCACATATAAAACGTAAGCATAAATATCCGGGATTAAGTATCTATCGAATTAATCTTATTTTTGCGTCCTTCTTTTGCATTTGATACTTAATAGTAGAATGGTCTCTATACATGATACATTTAACCTCAATCAAATAAGACCTAAATTGATCGAAAAAATAGCTAATAACTCTTTTTCAGTAGTATTATAATTAATTTTAACATCATTAAGAGTTTCACTAACATAGTATATTACTTTAAAAATTTTATCATATCCATGCCCTAAAACAGCTCCAATCGCATAATTACTACCATCACACATTAGCTCAAATGGTCTCTCCTGATCAGGTGAAACTATTATAGGAGTAGTGATTAAATTTTCTTTTAATAATTTAAACGCTTTAATGCATTCTTCATTAAAATCAAATTTCATGTATTTTTCTAAAAGTTGACACAGATGCTTAGTAATTTTTTAAAACTTTTGTATAACATATGTAGAAACCAACATGTCCTAAAAAGCTTCTAACCCCTCTCACTGTGGTAGGAGGTGGTAATTTCTCAGTAATTTGGATTTTCGTCGGATCTACTTCCATGCCATTTTTTAGAAATTTAATGCCCAAGTACAATTCCTCCTACAACCATAAATTGACATTTCTCCCAATTCAGTACTAAATTTATTTTTTCACAGAGTTCTAGAACTTTTTCCAAAAGATTTAAACAAAATTAAAATGAACTTCTTAACACTGAAAAATTATTCATAAACACTTCCATTGCATTCTCAATTGAATTACAGAAAATTAATATCATACATCTTTAAAATGTTGCAGGTGCATTACATATTCCAAAGAGCATTCTTCAAAAAGTTAATGTTCCATAAGGGCTAGTAAATGTTGTCTTTTCTTGATCCTCTAGAGCAATTGGTATTTGATGATAGCTGGTATATCCATCCAAAAAGCAATAATATTTGTGCCGAGCTAAGTCTATCCAACATTTAATCTATAAAAGGTAAAGGAAAATGATATTTCCTAGTGGCGAAATTTAATTTTCTATAATCAATATAGATTCACCAACCAGTGACTTGTCTTGTAGGTATTAATTCATTTTTCTCATTTACTTCAACTGTCACTCCCCCTTTCTTTGGAACGCAATGAATTGGACTTACCCACGTACTATTTGAAATAAGATATATGATTCCAGCGTCTAACCACTTTAAAAGTTCTTTCATATCTACTTCTTTCATCATTAGGTTTAATCTCCTTTGAGGATCATCCTTAGGTTCATGATGTTCATCAAATAAAATTCTGTGCATACAAATCAAAGGACTGATTAAATTAATATTAGCTAAACTTCATCCAAAAGATTTTTTATACCTTTTTGAAGTTTCTAATAGTTTGTGCTCTTATGATTCTATTAAATTTGAGGATATTATAATAGGTATTGTGGATGAATCTCCTAAAAATACATATTTTAAATGGGTAGGTAATATTTTCATTTCAAGTTTAGGAAGTTTAATAATTGAAGGAATGAGATTTTTATTATCACTTTCTGTAATATCCAACATCTTAAATCTTTCCTGAATATAATCCAACTTCTCATTTTCCATCTCAACTTTTTTATCTTCCCTCTCATCCTTATCCTCATTTTTCAAATCTTCTTGCTCTAATTTCTCTTTAATTTTTTCCTTAAAATGCTCATTACTCAAATAATAAAAAACTTACATTCTGAAACATTCATTATATCTTTCTGTTGTTGGATACCTCATGGCTTTTAATATATTGAATTTTATCGCTTGATCATTAACTCTTATTGTTAATTCTCCTTTTTGAACATCTATCACAGCTCTTTCAGTTGCAAGGGATGGTCTCCCCAAAATAATAGGAATATCTTTATCTTCCTCCTTATCTAAAATAATAAAATCCATAGTAAAGATAAATTTATTAACATTTACAAATACATCTTCTATAACTCCTTTAGGATAGGTGATCGAACGATCAACTAACTGAAGAGTTACAGTAGTAGGGGAAATCTCTCCTAAACCCAACCTTTTAAAAATTGATAGAGGCATAAGGTTAATACTGGCTCCCAAATCACATAAGGCTCTTCTAAAAAATCGTTCACTAATAACAAAAGGTATGGTAAAGCTGTCAGGATCTTTTAGTTTTTCAGGAAGCTGTTTCTGAATAATTGCGCTACAATCCTCACTAAGTGCAACAGTCTTCTTATCTGTAAACTTCCTTTTCTTGTTAAGTTTATCCTTCATAAACTTCACATAATTTTACATTTTTTCTAAGGCTTAAATAAAAAGAATATTTATAGGAAACTTTTTAAGTATTTCCAAAAAATTAGAAAATTGTTTATCTCCCTGTTGTTGTTTGATCCCCGATAAATATAAATGCAACGGTTGCCAAAAACTTGACTCCGCTGGATATAAGTTCGTTGATGATTTAAGATATGAAAATTATGATTTTATAATATGGGATACTACGCAAGTATACGTATCATTTATCAAGTAATATAGGACTTTCTGATTAAGCCCCGAGATATCGAACCCACAGGGGAAAGTTGAAAGTTTTTAAAGGAATTTAGAAAAATTTTCTTTTTACTTTCTTTAATTATTTTTGAAATAGTATGTCTTGATTTTGAAAAGTTTTAGAAAGTTGATTTGTCTTTCGAATTTTTCTTAATAAAATGCTAAGCAATGAAAGTAAATGTTTCAATAACTAATAACACTGGATGTAAAAATACTATTAACTAAAATATTTTTTTCTTTCCTTTCATGAAGTAGTAATAATTCTTAAAGTATTGTTGTGGAAGTATTTAAATTTTGTTGTGACAGATAGAAGCAAATGTGTTCTTTACCCTTACTTGGTTCTATAAAGAACATAAGTTAATTTGAAATTTATATTATTTTGAACATGGTTAAGGCAGGAAGATACCAGTCTCTCACTCTAGAGTTCCCTCGATTCCCACCACTCTGGGGCTAACTTCTCATAACAAAACTCAAAACTTCAAACCAAATTAGGGGGTTTTAGCCTGTCACTCTAAAATCCTCTAATTTTACTCCATTCTATAAAAATATCTTCTAATATACATTCACTTATATGGACTACAGTTCTCACCCATATAATTGCATGTGATTCCTAATAAGTTTAATGAGATAATACTGCATTGAATCTTACATAATCTCAAGAAATTTTACAACTTAACAGGCCAAATTAAGAAGTAACAAAAGTTCTCAGAATCAATCTTCACAACTTCTCCAACTTTTAAACACTGATACTTTCCACAACAATTCTCTTTAAATTAGTTACTTCTCCATTTTAAGAAAGAAAAAGATAAAGTAAACTACTCAGAATGCATGGGGAAAATATAAAAACACATTGATTTGAAATTAAAAATGATATGAAAAATAATAAACAAAAGCAAGTATTGATAAACAAAATAAAAGTAAACACTTATCTGAAAATCCTTTCCACAAGACTAAAGAAGTTCCTCTGAAACTTTAACTCTTCACTAAACTACTCCTCAGAGCAAGTCTCCAAACTTCGATGACTCAGAATACAGACTTTAGACTTCAATAATAATTAAACTAAAAGAAACAAAAGAAGTGGGAGAAGAACTTTTAACTCCGACCCTTGTCTCCTTTCTACTCTCTACTCCTACTCTAAATAAAAACTTAAAATGCAGTGGAAGAATATCCTAAATTCCTCTCTTTGAAATACAGTGAAGAGCCTCTTCAATTCTTCACTTCTTCACTTCTAAGACTCTCTTTAAATAGTGAACCAAAAGGTGCCTTGGTGTCTCTTCAAAATGTGTCCAAATTCGATGTATCTACCAAGGAACGCACCCCTTCATTCAAATTTGCTGCCCAAAGGAAGTTATGGAAGTTACCACCAAGAGTTGCATCCATTCCCTTTTAAATTTGGCGCCAAATCTAATTAAAGTTCGATTTATAACTGTGGCGGCTAAGCGCCGCCCAGTCGGCGCTTAGCCGCCAGTGCCAAATTTTTTATTTTTCATTTTTTTCTTCAAATTTGATCCAATTTTGCTCCTTTCATCATGACCATCTATTTTCATCATACGTGCAAGAAAAACACAAAATACTTTCCATTAAAGTGAAATATCATTAAAAATAGGTATAAAAATGTGCATAAAAATACTATATATTTTAGGTGTATCAAAATCACCCAAACTTAAAATGTTACTTGTCCTCAAGTGACAGTTAATCTCATAAAACATTTTAGCATGCAAATTATATAATGAGTTTCTTAAGAAGATAACAAAATTTTGTTCTAGAAATGGAATAGTCCAATTTATAAAAAATTTCAGTAATTAAAACCAACTTAAACTTTAGAAAGTTCTTAAGTAAAAGAAAATGATAAATATAAGTCTCTATCTATTTCAGAAATATTCGTAGAATTTTCAAAATATAGGATTCAAATATTTATTTTTCTCACTTAAAAATCTTTATTCGAAAAAATAATTTTACTTACTATATTACAACTTTAAGCTTTATATTTTCTCTGATCTTATATCTTAAACTTTAGGTATGAAACCAATTTTTGATTAGGCCCTTAAATCCATAAGCTTCTCCTCCCTTTTCATATATTTTTTTTATAAGGTAAGGATTACTATATCTGGATAGGCCTTTAATGATTTTGAATTCCACCCTTCCATTTAAAATAAAGGTCAGATATACACCTTTCACTTAAAAATCATAATAATAGTATTTGAAGATTACTCTTCAATAAAATTAATGAAGAATAAAAGTCAAATCTTCTATTTATCCAAAAATACAATACTTCTTACTAAAGATAGTTTAACTTTATTTAACACCTCTTCATTAAGAAAATTTTAACTTTAAGTTTTTCATGATTACTATAAATTTTAACTAAATTCTTTTATTCATTTCTATATTCAAAATTTTATTCCCCTAATATAACTTCATGTACATAATTGTTCTCAATCAAAAATATGATTTATTTTAAGTATTCTTGATAATCAAATAATATTTAGGTATTTGAAAATCTTTGTTTTTAAAATCCCCCCCCAAACTTTAAATTTTTAATTAAGATAAAACATTTAAGCATAAGAAATGATATAGGGGTGAAAAATATAAAACTGACATAACATGCTTTCAGGAATGTTTAATATCCTAATATGCAATTATAACAATTTAAATCACAGGAGTAACATGAAATCAAATTTAGTTTTTCAAAACATTTTTCTTTTTTTTATAATAATAAGAAAAGTAAAAATTTCAGAAGACTTCTACGATAGATGGAGGTTTTCAAAACAAATACACACCAACTAAAATAAAACAAATGATACGTATAACAGGTAATAGTGGAATTTGAAGAATTTTAAACATGTAGTTTTCCTAAGTAGAAGTTCCTAATAGTGGTTTATAATCTCCTAACAGTTTTTGAATTAAAGTACACACTATTAAAAACTCTGACATAACATACACATAAAAAAAATTTACAATTACACACTACTACACAACAACATATAAATCCATAATAAAACAACAACAATACCTGAATATGCATAACAGATAAATAGTACAACTACAATCTGCATACTATCAAGGTTTACATCACAATACAATCATCAAACAAAATACTAGATGAAGCATACAAAAACACAACACAACAACACAATAACTAAAATAAACACACATACAACTACTCTTCATCCTCATCATCATCATCATCTTGCTCGTTCCAATCTCTGGATGGCACATAAGGTATATAGAATGGATGAGGTGGCATCTCAGCACTCTGATCTCCTCTAATCAGTCTATCCAAATATTGCTGATAATTCTTCTCATATTCATCATGTTTTACAATATATCTCTTAACATTATCCAACTTACCATCCATATCTCTCACATGCTCTCGAGTAAGACTCACTTTTTTCAAAATCTTTCTTAATAAACCATTCTGTGAATCCGTAGATGATGAAGCATGTGAAGTAGAAGCACGAGAAGTAGAAGCAGCAGAAGCAGAAGCAGTAGAAGCCCTACCAAATCCTCCTCTCCAACCAAACTTTGAATGTACAGTGTAAGTACCAAGGTTTACACTAGTAATTGGTCTCAATGGCTGAAGTACCTCTTCCCAGGTTTCAAATTTTACTCCAGATCTTTCACAAAGTGAATGAGTTAAGGAAGGAAATCCCATACCTGCACTCGTGGTTGATCTAGCACAGTTCAAAACATAATCATAAATTATGCTTCCAATATCAATAGGCTTCCCATGCTGAATACAATGGTTCAACACCATTCTTTCTCTCGTCACTTCACTGGTATGACTTGAAGGTGACAACTTAGATGAGATAAAATAATGCCAAGCCTTAGAAATGACATTCAATTTGGAAGCAGGAAAGTTCACTCTTCTATCATTTGTAATTTTCCATAATCCTCTTCCATCAGTTAGAAACTCCATAATCTCATCTAATTCTCCTTTCGAAGGATGATAGTTAGAATAAAAACAAAACATATCAGGAGGTAGTCCATAAAAGGTATTGATAGCACCTGAAGAAAGGTTTACTTCATGCCTCCTAACCATCACTTAATTTTCCTCTCGCAAGGTAAATTTTCATAAAATTCTCTTACCACGTAAACAACAAGAACAACGGAGAAGCAACAATAATTATGCTAGTTTCTTCTTGCAATCATATCTTCAATCACCTCTCCTGGCTTACTAAACACTCGCTCAGGAATCAACTTACGTGATTGCAATGCATCGACGTATCATTCCTCAGCCCTCAAGCTAACAAATTTGTCAGAATCAAACTTCATTTTTTTTCTCGAGCGTGTTTTTACTTTGGGGGAAATTTCTAAAAATTCACAAAAAATTCACCATAAATTCCAAAATCAAACTAAACTTGCTAAATTATCTTCCAAAAGATATTTTCACTAAATCTAAGCAATTTACCATGAATAGTGATTTTAAGATTTTCCATAATGTACTCAAAATACATGGTGAAAATAAAAAAATTTTACTTAGGAGTAGTGCTCTTACCTCAAGGAATCCAAATCTAACAATTTTTGTTAAGATCGGCTCTTAAATGATCCACAATATGATACCCTAGGCTCCTGTGTTGCGGCATAACAAAGGTTGAAGACGATGGGGCGGTTGAAAATGGAAATTTTCAAGTTTTTAACTTTCGGGAATCAATTTTCGCGAACTGGCGCCTAAGCGCGAACTATCGGCGCTTGGCCATAAAATCTGGCGCATAAGCGCCGGCATTCTGGCGCTTAACCGCCAGTACCCAAATTTTTATAGTTAAGGTATAAGCACTAAATCATTTTGTTAATTACCCTTAATTTGTCCACAATAATTAATTCTCCCACATAAGTCTTCTAATACTCCAAATCAAAGTTTAATAACTATTGATTCCACACAAATTTCACAAAACACAAACTTATATTTAAAACAAACATAACACTTAATATAATACTAGAATTCTTATCCGAACATAAAAGATAAAATTCTCAAAATACAAGACACTATAATATTAAACTGATAAGTATACATCTCTAAGATGTACCCATCACATCATCAGGCATATATAAAAACACTAAACACATCAAACATGAACTCACAAGAACACTAACATAACACATTAAGACACTAAACAGACACAAAAAAAACACATTTAATTCCACTCTCCATTAGGCGACATATAACCAGGACCACTATTATTTTCATTTGACCCTTCAGGAATGTAGATTTGATAGAATGGGCGATCATTGTTCATTCTTATATCATCTTCTTCAATCCATTTATTTTTCACAAACATCGCTTTAACTATTTCTTCCACATACCTCGAATGATTGAATTGCATCTTGAGTTGCCATCCTATGTGATCCAGATGTAAGGTAATATCATTGATTTTTGCTTCCATTGAAGTCACTCGGGCTTCAAATTTTCGCAATCATATCTGCTATTCATTGAATATTAACAGCCAGATATCCATTAAGTAACTCCTTAGCACTATCACTAATGAACTTACTTTTATCGGAATCTTGCTTCTTCTTCATCTCGTTCTCCCAAGAAGACATGGTGCTCTTCAAAATTTTCTTCTTAGACTTTAGAAATTAAATTTGGACTTAGGGTAAGTGTTTCTATCAAGTGTAGTCCTTTTTATAGACTTGGGAGATGCTAGAATATTCCCCTAGACGTTTAGAATCTTCTAAATAACTCCCATAACTTCTCCCCCACGATCTAGGCATCTAGATCCACATTTTTCACGTTTTTTATAACTGTGGCGCCTAAACGCCTACTAGTCGGCGCTTAACCGCCAGTGTACAATTTAGCACAGGTCTGCTAAGTGTCCAAAATCTCATTCTGACTTCACTCTCATTCTGACTTCACTAAATCATTAATTAAGGTTGAATAAACTCTACTTAAGTTTAAAAACTCCAAATTACTACCACTAATAACATAATAACAAACCAAACAAAGCAAACAAAACACACAAAACAAACATAAAACAAAGCACACCGATAAATATGGGTTGCCTCCCACAAAGCGCTTGTTTTAACGTCTTCAGCCTGACATACCCAGAACTCATTCTGAGTGACCCAATATTAAATTCTCATCAGATTTAGATTTATTAACTGAAAAATATGGTTTAAGTCTATGTCCGTTAACTTTAAATATTTTTCCTATCTTAGGATCTTGAATATCTACAGCTCCATAAGAATAAACTTTTTTCACAATGAATGGACCCATCCACCTGGACTTAAGTTTTCCAGAAAATATTCTCAATCTAGCATTATACAACAAAACTTGTTGTCCTAGAACAAGATTTTTAGTAAGAATCTTCCGATCATGCCATAACTTCATCTTTTCCTTTCAAATCTTAGCATTTTCATAAGATTCATTCCTTATTTCTTCAAGCTCATTCAATTGCAATAATCTCTTTTCAGTAGCATCTTTCAAATTATAATTGAACTCTTTAATAGGCCAATAAGCTTTATGCTCAAGTTCAAAAGGTAAATGACAAGCTTTTCCAAAAATCAGCCTATATGGGACATTCCTATAGAGGTTCTATAAGCAGTCCTATAGGCCCACAAAGCATAATCCAGTTTAATTGACCAATCCTTTCTATTTGGATTAACAATTTTTTCCAATACTCTTTTAATTTCATGATTGGATAATTCAACCAAACCACTTGTCTGTGGATGATAAGCAGTAGCAATGCGATGATTAATATGATATTTCTTTGCTAACTTCCCAATAATCGCATTTCTAAAATGACTTCCCCATCGATTATGATTACTCTTGGTATTCCAAATCTACAAAATATATTATTTTCTAAAAACTTTGCAACACTTTGAGCATCACATCGAGGTAAAGCAATAACTTTAATCCATTTGGAAACATAGTCTACTGCTATCAAAATATAAACAATTCCGAAAGATGGTGTAAATGGTGCCATAAAATCTAATCCCCAAACATCAAATATTTCAACTTCCAATATATAATTGAGGGGCATCTCATTTCTTTTAGAAATATTGCCTACACGCTGGCATCTATCAAAATTTACAATACAATCATTCAGATCCTTAAAAATTGTAGGCCAATAAAATCCTGGTTGTAATATTTTACATGCAGTTTTATCAATTCCAAAATGTCCCCCATAATCAGAATCATGATATTTTTGAATAATTTTATAAGTCTCTTCCAAAGGTACACATCTTTGAATTATAAGATCCTTTACTTATTTAAATAAAAATGGGTCATCCCAAAAATAAGTCTTAGCATCATACAGAAATTTCTTCTTTTCATGATATGTCAAACCATAGGGTATAATATTACTAACAATAAAGTTTACTATGTCTGCATACCACGGAACATTCCTTTCTTTAACAGTGAACAATTTTTCATCAGGAAAATGTTCATTAATTTCTTCAATATCACAGAGAGATTTTTCAATTTCAAGCCTAGACAAATGATCAACAATTTGATTATCAGAACCCTTCCTATCTACTATTTCAAAATCAAATTCTTGCAAAAGAAGAATCCATCTTGTAAGTCTCGGTTTTGCATCATTTTTCTTCATTAATTATTTAATAGCAGAATGATCAGTATGCACAACACATTTAGTTCCAATTAAATATGATCAAAATTTATCAAAGGAAAATACTATAGCTAATAACTCTTTCTCAGTAGTGGTAAAATTAATTTGAGCTTCATTAAGAGTTTTACGAGCATAATAAATTACTTTAAAAATTTTATCATATTTCTGACCCAAAACAGCACCAATAGCATAATCACTAGAATCACACATTAATTCAAAAGGTTTTTCCCAATTTGATGAAATTATTACAGGTGCAGAGATTAATTTTTCTTTTAATGTTTCAAAGGATTTATGGCAGTTATCATCAAACTTATAAATTGCATCATTTTCCAGAAAATGGCTTAAAGGTTTTGTAATTTTTGAAAAGTCTTTAATGTAACGCCTGTAGAATCCAGCATGTCCTAAAAAACTTCTAATTCCCCTTTCATTGGTTGGGCAAGGTAAATTAGATATAACTTGAATTTTTGCAGGATCTACCTCTTAACCTTTTTCTGAAATCCGATGTCCCAAAATAATTCCTTCTGCTACCATAAATTGGCATTTTTCCCAATTAAGGACCAAATTAGTTTCTTCACAGTGTTTTAGAACTTTAGATAGATGTTCTAAACATGATTCAAATGAAATTCCAAACACTGAAAATTCATCCATAAAAATTTCAATCCCTTTTTCAATTAAATCACAAAAAATAGCCATCATACAACTCTTAAATGTAGTAGGGGCATTACATAAACCAAAGGGCATTCTTCTAAAAGCAAACGTACCATAAGGACTGGTAAACGTAGTTTTCTCTTGATCCTCAGGAGCAATTTGAATTCGGTGGTAGCCAGTATATCTATCCAGAAAACAAAAGTATTTATGCCCAGCTAGTCTATCCAACATTTGATCTAGAAAAGGGAGTGGAAAATGATCTTTCCTTATGGCAAGGTTTAACTTTCTATAATCAATGCATATTTGCCACCCTGTAACTTGTCTTGTTGGTATCATTTCATTCTTTTCATTAACAGTCACAGTCACTCTTCCTTTCTTAGGAACACAATTAATAGGACTAACCCATGCAATATCTGAAATAGGGTAGATAATTCCAGCGTCCAACCACTTTAAAATTTCTTTCTTAACAACTTCTTTCATGATATGATTTAATCTCCTTTAGGGATCAGCCCACAGTTTGCAATTATCTTCCATAAGAATTCTGTGCTTATAAATTGAAGGACTGATTCCTTTAATATCAGCAATTGTCCATCCAAAGGCTTTCTTGTACTTCTTCAAAATTTCAAGTAAACTCTCTTCTTCTTTTTTAGTTAATTGAGAGGAAATTATAACAGGCAAGGTTGAGGATTCACCTAGAAAAGCATACTTCGAATTTTCAGGAAGCATTCTTAGCTCAAGTTCATGAGGTTTTTTAATTGATGGACCATAAGATTTATCTTTCTTAGTCATATCCAACAATTCAAAATTTTCATGAACATACTTTAAATCTTCCTCTTGAAAATTTTCAGAATC
Organism: Papilionanthe hookeriana x Papilionanthe teres; assembly: GCA_022702705.1. Taxonomy (NCBI): domain Eukaryota; kingdom Viridiplantae; phylum Streptophyta; class Magnoliopsida; order Asparagales; family Orchidaceae; genus Papilionanthe; species Papilionanthe hookeriana x Papilionanthe teres. The sequence continues at coordinate 124,083,264 of CM040428.1, read as the reverse complement.
AAATAACTCCTCTTCTTGATTATATTCAAATTCTTCTCTTTCAACATTCTCTTCATACATTGATTTGAAATGACATTCACTTAAATAATCAATAACATCCATCCTATAGCACTCATCTTCTTTACCTCTTGTAGGATATTTCATCGATTTTGAAATATTAAATGTAACAGTCTGATCATTAACCCTCATCGTTAATTCCCCTTTTTGCACATCTATCATGGCTTTGCCTGTATCTAGAAAAAGTCACCCCAAAATTATGGGTATCTCTTTATCTTCCTCCATATCTAACACATTGAAACCTACAGGAAAAATAAATTGATCCACTTTTACCAAAACATCTTCTATAACTCCTTTAGGATATGTGATCGAACGATCTGCTAATTACAGAGTTACAGTAGTCGGGGTTATTTCTCCTAGTCCCAGTCTTTTGAATATTGATAGAGGCATAAGGTTAATGCTTGCACCTAAATCACATAAAGCTTTTCCACAGAATCTTTCTCCGATTGCACATGGAATTGTGAAACTACCAAGATCTTTAAGTTTTTCAGGAAGCTTTTTCTGAATTATCGCACTGCACTCCTCACTAAGTGCAACAGTCTCATTTTCTTCAAACTTCCTCTTCTTATTAAAAATATCCTTCATAAATTTTGCATAGCTTGGCATTTGTTCTAGGGCTTCAGCAAATGGAATATTAATAGTAAGCTTCTTTAATATCTCCAAGAATTTTGTAAATTGCTTATCCAACTTTTGTTGATGAAGTTTCTAAGGAAATGGAGGTGGTGGTTTTTCTAAATCAACCTTAGGTGGAGAAATAGGTCTTTCAAAAGCTTTTGGAGCATCCTCTTTAGGTCTTTCAATCTCTTCTTTCTCTACTTCAGTCTCTTTTTGAACTCTACCTTCCAATTCTTTTCCACTTCTCAGTTGAATTGCTTTCACTTGTTCTTTATTCTTTTCTCTTGGATTCACTTCAGTATTACTTGGAAGCATTCCTTGGGATCTCTTACTTAAGGCTTTTGCAATTTGTCCCAATTGATTTTCAATATTTCTGATGGTTGCTCCTTGAATTTGTAATTGATTTCCCATATGTGATACTACTTCTTCCGTAGACAACTTCTTCTCCTTAAATTGTAAAGCATTGTTATAACCTGAAGGATAAGTTAATCTATTATTATTATTACCTTGGTTGTTCTAATTCCCCAATGGGTTTACTTGGGTGTTCCCCCATTGTTGATTAACACCACCCTGATTATTGTTATTCCAGTTAAAATTTGGATGATTCTTCCACCCTGAGTTATAATAATTGGAATATGGGTTATTAGGTTTGATTATAACATTCACAGTTTTTGGTGAAGAATAAGAATCAACCATTTGGCCTAATGATTTTTCTTCAATCATGAGATTTGGCTGAGAAAAATTCATCCCAAATTGGTTTATCTTCCTTGATACAGCTGCAACTTGATTTGCTAACACTGTAAAAGCATCATTTTCATAAACATTGGCTACCTTTTTAGGATTTAACATTTCAGAAGGCCATTGAAAATTATTAGTATACATTTCTTCAATTAAAGCATAAGCATCAGTAAATGGTTTAGACATTAATGATCCACCAGCAGCAGCATCGATGATTGATCTAAGAGATCCAACTAATCCATTATAAAAAGTTTGAATTATTAACTAATCTGGTATCGCATGATGTGGAATTTCTTGAGGAGATCTTTAAATCTTTCCCATGCTTCATATATTGATTCTCCTTCAAACTGACAAAAAGATGTTGTATCATTTCTCAACTTAGCAGTCTTAGATGGTGGAAAATATTTAGCAAGGAATTTTTGTGACAGTTCACCCCAAGTTCTAATTGATCCAGAAGTCTAACGAATGTAACCACATTTTAGCTTTATCCCTTAGTGAGAAAGGAAAAAGTCTAAGTCTAATAGCATCATCCGAAATACCATCATATTAAAAAGTAGCACACAACTCTAGAAGATTAGCAGGATGTAAATTAGGATCTTCAGTTGTTGCTCCCCCAAACTGATTATTTGACACCATTTGGATAATAGCAGGTTTAAGCTCAAAAGAATTAGCAGCTACAGCAGAGTTTTGAATACTAGCACAAAGTTCATCTGTTGTAGTGTTAACATAATCTCTTAAAGGTCTTAATTCTTGATGGATGCCAACATTTTGATTGTGATGATTTGCCATTTCTTGAATTTTTTTTTCTTTTTCTGTGTTTTTAATTTTTTTGAATTTTCTGATAGTTCTTTCTAATTCAGAATCGTAAGACAAAAGTCCTTCAGAACCTTAACTACACATACAACAATAAAACAAAACAAAACACAACACAAAAACAAAGAAAAGTAAAAATTTTAAATTTCTTAATTCTCTTTAAAATGCAATTTAATTAATTGTCCCCGGCAACGGTGCAAAAAACTTAATCCTTGATAGATATAAATGCAACGGTAGCCAAAAACTTGACTCCGCTGGATATAAGTGTGTTGATGATTTAAGATATGAAAACTATGATTTTATAATATGGGATATTACGCAAGTATACGTATCATTTATCAAGTAATATAAGACTTTCTGATTAAGCCCCGAGATATCAAACCCATAGGGAAAAGTTGAAAATCTTTAAAGGAATTTAGAAAATTATCTTTTTTACTTTCTTTAATTGTTTTTGAAATAGTTTGTCTTGATTTTAAAAAGTTTTAGAAAGTTGATTTGTCTTTTGAAATTTTCTTAATAAAATGCTAAGCATTGAAAGTAAAGGTTTCAATAACTAATAACACTGGATGTAAAAATACTATTAACTAAAATATCTTTTTCTTTCCTTTCATGAAGTAGTAATAATTCTTAAAGTATTGTTGTGGAAGTATTTAAATTTTGTTGTGATGAGATAGAAGCAAATGTGTTCTTTACCCTTACTTGGTTCTATAAAGAACATAGGTTAATTTGAAATTCATATTATTTTGAACATGGTTAGGCAAGGAAGATACCAGTCTCTCACTCTAGAGTTCCCTGGATTCCCACTACCTGCGGGCTAACTTCTCATAACGAAACTCAAAACTTCAAACCAAATTAGGGGGTTTTAGCCTGTCACTCTAAAATCCTCTAATTTTACTCCCTTCTATAAAATTATCTTCTAATATTACATTCACTTATATGGACTCATGAGTTCTCACCCATATAATTGCATTTGATTCCTACTAACTTTAATGAGATAATAACACATTGGATCTTACATAATCTCAAGAAATTTTACAACTTAACAGGCCAAATTAAGAAGTAAACAAAGTTCTCAGAATCAATCTTCACTTCTTCTTCTAACTTTTAAACATTGATACTTTCCACAACAATTCTCTTTAAATTAATTACTTCTCCATTTTATGAAAGTAAAAGATAAAGTAAACTACTTAGAATGCATTGGGAATATATAAAAACACATTGATTTGAAATTAAAAACGATAAGAAAAATAATAAACGAAAGCAAGTATTGATAAACAAAATAAAAGTAAACACTTATATCAAAATCCTTTCCACAAGACTAAGGAAGTTCCTCTGAAACTTTGACTCTTCGCTAAACTACTCCTCAGAGCAAGTCTCCAAACTTTGATGACTCAGAATACAGACTTCAGACTTCAATAAAAACTAAAGTAAAAGAAAGAAAAGAAGTTGGAGAAGAACTCTTAACTCCAACCCTTTTCTCCTTTCTACTCTCTACTCCAACTCTAAATAAAAACTTAAAATGAAATGGAAGAATCTCCTAAATTCCTCTCTTCAAAATACAGTGAATAGCCTCTTCAATTCTTCACTTCTTCACTTTTAAGACTCTCTTTAAATAGTGAACCAAAAGGTGCCTTGGTGTCTCTTCAAAATGTGTCCAGATTCGATGTATCTACCAAGGAACGCACCCCTTCATTCAAATTTGCTGCCCAAAGGAAGTTATGGACTTTACCACCAAGAGTTGCATCCATTCCCTTTTGAATTTGGCACCAAATCTAATTAAAGTTCGATTTATAACTGTAGCAGCTAAGCGCCGGCCCAGCGGCGCTTAGCCGCCAGTGCCAAATTTTTGATTTTTCATTTTTTTGCTCCAAATTTGATCCAATTTTGCCCTTTCATCATGACCATCTATTTTCATCATACCTGCAAGAAAAACACAAAATACCTTCCTAAAGTGCAATATCATTAAAAATAGGTATAAAAATGTGCATAAAAAATACTATATATTTTAGGTGTATCATTGTTTCAATCTTTGAGGAAATGGAGGTGGAAGTCTTTCTACAGTAATTTTCATTGATTTAATAGGGTATTCCAAATCAGGATATGTATCTTCTTTACCTTTTTCAATTTCCACCCTTTCATTTTCAGTTTCAATTTCTTTTTGTACTCTTGTTTCCAATTCCTTTTGACTTTTTAGTTTAATAGCCTTAATTTATTTTTTATTTTGATCTTTTGGATTAATTTCGACATTACTAGGAAGAATTTCTGAAGGTCTATTACTAAAAGCAGTAGCAATGTGTACCTATTGATTTTCAATATTTCTAATAGTAGCTCCTTGACTTTGTAATTGATTACCTTGACTTTGTAATTGATTCCCCATATTTAATATCAATTCTTTAATAGAAAATTTCTTCTTATTTACTTGCGAGTTACTGATAAAACCATGTGGATAATAAGATCTATAATTATATTTTCCTTGGTTGCTGACATTTCCCAATTGGATCACCGAATTGTTATTTTTCCAATTTAAATTAAGGTGATTCTTCCAACCAAGATTATAATAATTAAAGTAGGGATTATTGAGTTTATTATTTATAGCATTCAAGGTCTCATAAGATGATTGAGATTCCATTATTTATCCCAATGAATTTTCCTCTAACACTGGAGGTGTTTGAGAATAGTTCATTCCAATTTGATTAATTTTCTTAGATATATCAACAATTTGAGAAGCTAAAATAGTTATAGCATCAGAATCATGAATAATAACTAATCTATTAGGATTTACCTATTCAGCGGGCTATTAAAAATTATTAGTTCTCTTTTAGGATTTACACTTGTAAGTTTTATATAGTTTAAACTTTGTAAGTGAAAATCACAAGCTGACAATGTTTAATTATGCCAATAGAAAAAAGTTTACCAAACTACTTTCTAATCTTCAAAGTAAATTTACTAATTCTAAATAAAGCATAACTATTTTAGAACAAAAGGTTCAAATTTGAGAATGCATCCTTCCCCTTGCAATGAGTTTATGGTTAGTGAAAGATTTAGATTGTTAAAAATTTTTTTGTGCTAACTTGGAGCATTCCTATTCTTTGCCCTATTCCGAGTGCATAAAGAACATTGGTTAATCTTATGTATGGTCCCTAAATCTGTGGTTAGGCTGAGAGGATTCTGGCTCCCACTCCATAGTTTACAGTTTCCCCTTGACTGAGGGCTAACTCTCACTTTATATTTCAAACACTAGGACCGAATTGGTGATTTTTGTCTGTTACCCTTAAAATCTCCAATTCTACGCCCAAAAAAGTATATTTTTCTATTTATTTGCACTCAACCCTATGTACTACATTCTCATCTATAGAATTGAATGTTATTTTTTACTTTGTTGTAGAACTCATAGTCATTTCAGATTTATGTTTCACAAAAAAGTTTAACATTTCAATTGGCTAGATCGAAAAGTAAATGAAGAACTGAGTGTAAAATTATCACAAGTATTTAACATTTAAATTGCTTATCCAATCTTTCTCTTCATTTCACCATATCTCATTTGTAAGGAGAAAGACAAAGAAATATACTCCGAATTCATAAGGAAGATGCGAGATAACAAGGATTTTATATATAAAAGAAAGTTCATACAAACAATGATAAACAAACACAACTTATCTTAAACTCTTCCCCAAAGCAAATGCCTTGAATTTCATTAGAATCTCTTTCTCTCTTTACAATAACATTCAATTCTCTCTTAGAAAAGTAAGGAAGAAGAAATCTCTCACTTTCCTCCCTCTCCTACAACTCTAGAGAAAACCCTTTTTTTACACTTACACTGATTTTTTCCTCTTCTCTCATGTGCAATAACTCTTTTATGGCATTTCAAACACTCTAATATAGTGTAGGGATGAATTTCCAAGAGCTACCTCAAGCGACCCTCCAAAGTCATCCAAATACGTTGAATATACAAAAAATTTATGAGTAATTGCCCTAGGCGCCGGACTTGGGCAATATCGGCGCCGAAGTGTTTTCTGGTCTGCGTTCATTGGATGAGAGCGCTCTAAAAATCGCCTCATTTGACTCCAAATTCCATTCCTTTTGCTTTATTTTGCTCCAAATGACAAAAATCAACATACTTGCAACAAAATATGAAAAATACCCTTATTTAAAGCATAATATTACCAAAAATGAGTATAAAATATAGGAGAAAAATCCAATATATTTTAGTGCATCCTTCTCCTCAATAGAAAGTGGAGCCTCACGCAGAGACAACGTTACCCTAGTCTCAACAACGTTAAATTCCATGAACTCCTAATCCATATACTCCATAGGAAGTGGTCCTCATCATCAATGTCTAGTCCTTGTTCTTTGGCTAATTCTTAAATTTCAGCTCTAAGCTTCCTTAATTTATCATTGATTGCTTTCTCTTTAATCAAATTAAGTTCAATAGGATTTTCTTGAGAATTGTTCCTTTCTGTAGTGGACTCTAAAGCAATGGTAGCAATGACAGCTGGAGCATCAGACTCATGATCTATCTCACTGACATGCTCCGCGGGCTTCTCAGAACCCACTAGCACAACAACCTTAGGTACCCACACTTTCCTCTTTGATTTTAATGCCTTGTGATGAAGTGTCTCCCTGGAGGCATCAGAATGTCAAATAGAAATGCGCTACCAAGGCTGTCGGCCATGTACATTGACAAACAATCTCTTTCCATTATCTGTCATCGAGAATTCCTCATGAACATCGGTAGACGATACTCTCAGACCCAGTCAAGACTTCACCGGTATGCACTTCGTAGGTCTTGAGACAACGGTAGTATCATTCGCAACAGTGGCAACGGTATCAACACGGTCTCCCAAATAGAATTTAGAAGGAACATGAGATGATGGTATTTCTACTGACCACTATAACTGACGAGCACATCTGTCTTTCCTCAAAATCTCATTCTTCATCTTTTGTGATACACGTAACCCATCTGCTTAAGTAATTAAGCAACAGAGCATCCTTCATTTTTAGCTAGTTTCTCAAACATGGTACGGACTCGGGTGATGGGAGTGGGCCTCTCCCTCTCCTTACCATGACCATGAGGTGGTGGTAAAGCATCAACAATCTTGTAGAGGCTCTCATCTCCAGTAGTGTCCCACAAGGGATGAAACCTCTCTCTCAGAGGAGAGGAGAGGTCTCAGGTACTAATGCAGCAGCTGTAAATATGAAGTAATAAATTTTTGCAAATAGTTTCAATTCAGTCACAGAATATAATCAGTTTAATAAGGTAGCAGTCGATCTATATGCAAGTACATGTATCGTTCAACTAATACAGGGCTCTAGCAAATTTCTGGTTATTGATCCCATAGGGAGTAAGCAAACCTTACAGCGTAACACATAAATCCAATATTCAATTTGCAAAGCACTTAATGCATTACCAAAAATACTACAGTTTAACGATGCTAGAGATTTTAAAATCACTAAATTACTTTCTAAGCTTCAAATTAAAGTAACTACTACTATAATAAGTTTTTGTAATACAAGGTTCAAATTTAGAGAAAGTATCCTCCCCCTTACAATGATATTATGGCGAGTGAATGATAAAGATTAGTATAATCTAGTATTGTGCCAAATAGGAGCTTACCTATTCTTTACCGTCTTCCGAGTGCTATAAAGAACATTGACTAAGCCTAGGTTTAGTCCTTAAATCCATGGTTAGGTTGGGAGGATACTGGGTCTCACTCCAGAGTTCCCACTTCCCTTCCTCTGAAGGCTAACTCTCGCATTAGTTTCCAAACACTAGGACCAAATTGGGTATTTTAGTCTGTCACCCTAAATTCTCCAATTCTACGCCCAATAAACATATTTCCATATTTATTTACACCCAACCCCCATGAACTTCACCATCCATGGAGTTTAAATGTAATCTCCACTTTTGTTGTAAAAAGCATAACCCTTTCATATCATATGTTTCACAACATATTTCAACAAATCAATTGGTCAGATCAAAAGTAAATGTAGAACAAAGTGGAAAATCATCACAATTTCTATTCTTTCTTATGGCACATCCAATCTAAACTTTCACATCACCATTTATCATTGCAGGAGAAAGACAAATAAATCTACTTAGAATTCATGAGGAAGATATGACAAAATAAAGATTATATATATAAAATCAACGTCATATAAACAATAAGAAGTAAATACAACTTATCTAAATTTCTTCCCCAAGCAAATCCCTTGAAGTTCTCTTGGATCTTCTTCTCTCTTCACAACACACTCAATTCTCTCTTGGAATAGTAGGGAAGAAGAAATCTCTCACTTTCTCTCTCCTCCTACAAAACTTTTGAGAAGAATTCCTCACAGAATAACAATAAACACCAAACCCTATACTATAAACTCTCTCCAAACACTTTCTCTTCACTCACACACACTTAATCACACAAATCACAGACTACTCCCACATACCATCAAAACAAGTTAAATTTGTCTAGAAATGAATTTCCCGAGAGTGGCTACAAGAATCCCTCCAAAAAGCATCTAAATACATTGATTCTTGCTTGAACTAACATTGGGTGCCGTCGGCAGGAAATAGGGTGCCGTCGGTGGCCTATCCTGACTTTAATTTCTAAACTCTCTCAAAAAACACATCGTCGGCTCCAGTTTGGGCGCCGTCGGCACCAGAACTTCAAAATTTTGGTTTTTGCCTTTTTTCGCTCCACAATAGTTCCTTATCTCTTCTTCTTGCTCCATTTACCTAAAATCATCATACCTGTAGCAAAACATAAAAAATACCTTCCATTAACGTGCAATATCACCAAAAATGAGTATGAAATATATATATGAAAAATCAAACATATTTTCGACGTATCAGGTACATCGAGTTCCTCCAGCTGAGAAATCTCCTTACCAAAAGCTAATTTTGCAGCCTGAGCTCTGATAGTCCTCAGAATCTTACAATTATGGTTCCTCTTCAAAGACTTGGTTAGCGATACAACTCTCGAACTAGAACCAATCTCAATCTCTAATGGTGGGGTGGTAAATTCATTGAATGAGTCTTCTTCGAGCAAAATCTCCTTCCCTTTTGTAAGAAAAAATAGCGGGTGATCCCAATATTTATTACATGTAAGGATTTATGAAGTTAATACCACTAATTAAAGATTTTAATCCCATACAACAATGCCAAAAATTGATCCCAAGCAAAGTAAGATTTCAAAAATAACTTTAAATAGTAGAGATTCTATGCAAGTTTACGTATCGTTATCAAGTAATATAGGGCTTTCTGATTAAGCACATAATTTCGATCCCACGGAGATCGAGGTTAATCACGGTTTCTTTCAATAGAAATTCTGGTCTGAGGTTGATAAAGTTTTGATCTTGATTATATCATGCATTATCACTACAATACTACTTCTACTTCTAAACTAAAATACTTAGTGAAAATCATAAACTGGGGTTTGATATAATAAAAGTACTCTTCCTCATACAATGAATTAAGTGACATGTGTCAAAGTAAAACATGTAGCGAGAGAGATTGTGACAAATATGAGCAATTATATTCTTTACCCTTACTAGAGATGCTATAAAGAACATTGGTTAATCTAAAGTTTGAATAGTTCTAAAGACGGGCTAGGTAGGGAAGATACTAGCTCTCACTCTAGAGTTTCCTCTTATCCCTCCACCTAGAGGCTATCATCTTGCATCAAAACCTAAAATAATAAACCAAATTAGGGGGCTTTAGCCTGTCACTCTAAATTCCTCTAATTCTTCACCCATCAAAGATTATTTCCCTATTTATTTTCACTCAACCATATGGACTACATTCTCATCCATACAATCTCATGTGATTCTACCACAGTTGATTGCGACAACACCATCACGGATCTTACATGTTCTCACAATCGCTTTTAACATGAAAGTTGATCAAGTTTACATGTAAATGAGGAACGAAGTAAAAACATCACAATATATTCTCACTCTACTCAATTCTTTATCCTAAACATGCATACAGATTTATTATAAGAATGAAGGGTAAAGACAATTATTCACTACACATGGAGAAACAACAAGAACATTTCATTGAACTAGTCTTTGAAACCATCAAAACAAAGTACTAGATCCAAATCATAATACAATGAAAATACTTATCTTTAATGAAAATTAAACTCTCCTTGTATAGCAAAAGTAATCCCCTTACAATCCTCTCCAAGAACAAAGTGAAAAGAAAAGAAGAAATCTCTCACCTCTCTCTTACTCTCTCACCTTGTCGCCCCACTCGGGGATCTCGCCTAAGCCTTCTTCTTCTTATCCAAGCCTTCTTCTTCTCTTCCAATTAATTCTAGAGTTCATGAGAGTTTAAGAGAGTTTTAAAAACATTTCTAAGCCTTATTTATAATTTCCCAAGTGGTGCTTAAGTGTCTCTTCAAAAGTGTCCATATAAAATGAATCCTTCAAAGGGTACCTCAAGTGCCTCTTAAAAAGTCTTCAAAAAAATTCTTATAATCACCCCAAATCCTTCTATAAAGTATCTTTTTTCATTTCTAATGAACTCCCCAAGGGACACACAAATCACCGCTTTAAAAATCGTCCAAATCCAATGTATATTCTAGAAGATATGTTGAAAATCATCATCGGCGCTTAAGCACCGATTTTGGGCGCTCTGTCTGGTGGCACCTAAGCGCCATGTTTGGGTGCTTAAGTGCCAGGCACAGGAACTTAAGTGCCCAGTTTTGACCCCCATGCTCTGGTGTGCCTCGGTTCGACTCAATTTACTCTAGTTTGCTTCTTTTTGGTCGATTTTTGTTCCTTTTGCTCCAATCACTCCAAATTCTTCAACTTGATGTACCTACAACCAAAACACAAGAAAACACACCTTTAAAGTGCAATGTCATTATAACATATAACATGAAAAGTAATACATTTTTAGGCCCATCAAAATCCCCCAAACATAACATTACTTGTCCTCAAGTAATACTACATTTTTAAAATAATTTATTTAGATTAGAGTTAATGGGTCATCCTTTAGAATTGCTAATATTTTTTTTAAAAATGTGATTGTTCAAATTAGAAGAACTTCTAGTGAATCACACTGGTCCAAGGTCTAAAATATTTATCATTAAACTTGGAATTTGTTTTACATCTAATTCAGAAATATGTGCAGAATTTTTAAACTTTGGATTCTATGTTACTTTCTAGACTTAAGAATTCTCCTAAAAAAAATTACTAATATAAGTGTAAAAAAGCAAGCTTAAGATTGTTCTAAGTTCTTTACTCTAAAAGACTCAAGTGAAACCAGATTTTGATTAGGACCTCTCCTCAAGCTTCTCCTCACACTTTTTTTCTTTGTTTCCATTTTCTTTTTCTTTTTTAGGATCATTTTGATCCATTATATTCTTTTCCGCTCTTTTTTTATGTGAGGAATACTATATCTGGAGAATTCCTTAAATAATTTTGAATTCCACTATCATCTTCTAAAGTTAAAACTTATTACTTTCATTCACATGAAAATATGTATAGCACTCTTGGCGGTGCAAGGTGGTGAACAAAGTAGTGGGGGTTACTAAGTTGCTGGTAGGGAAGGATACGTGGAGTGACTAGCTGTGGAGTGGAGTTTTGTGGTGGTTTTTGATCTCCCCGGGTTTTTCAAATTTTTAATTCTTTGTTATTGTTACATTGGTGGTCGGGTGCTGTTATTGCTTCCCCGACCCCCACTGATGTTGCAACAAATGTTGAGTGGGCTAAAGCCACCTATGTTAGGGTGGTTGGAAATGACAGGAACCTCTTGTGAACTTGGACCAACTGGTGTTTCCTCAAGCTGTACATGATGCGGTTGAAAGGGAAAGGCTCTTGTGCTTTTGTTAAACATTTAGGTGTTAAATACGACCACCCAGCCATCTGCTATTCTGAAGAGGAAATGACATCTCTGGTGGATGCTTGCAAATTCATCCTCATTGGTAAATTTCAACTGGGTCACCCAAAGATGGAATCTATGAGGGGATGCTTCACTGATCTAAACTTCAAAGGAGCTTGGAAGCTAGGGTTAGTTGATGGCAGACACATAATGATACAAGTCTCCCTAGATGAGGCTTATTCTAAACTATTTGCCAAGAAAGTTCTCACAATTGATGGAGCCCATATGAAGTTGCTTATTTAGTGCTTCAATCAAAAATGTGATATTTAATATTGGAAGGGCACTTGGTCGACCATTGAAATTGGATGCTCCTACTCACTAATCGTGAAGACCTTCAGTGGCGAGAATTTTAGTGGAAAGGGACATAACTCTCCCTGACGTAGAGAAAATCTGGTTGCATCCAGCATAAGGGGGATTTTGGCAGAAAATTGAAGAACAATTTAAACTTTATTATTGCCACAATTGTAAAATGTTTGGACACACAGATGATAGATGTTTTAGGCTCCATCCTCCTCTCAAGAAGAAATATGGGGTCCCATCAGTTAATCCCCCCTTAGTCCTGAGGTGGGAGAAAATGGTTCAGTGGAGCATGACACTATGGTGGTTGACCCTCCTATTTCTCCCCCTAGAGCTGATAAGGGGGAGGACACACCTATTGTACTTTTAAAACAATCTCCTAATCCCCCCAGGGTTACCAGGGGGTGGGGAAACACCTTCAGGCCAGGTCACTCTTACTCTCTCAGTAGGAGATAGTCCTGACTTCGAATTCCAAGCAACAATTGATGTTATGACTCAGGATATTGAATCAGATTGGAAGGTACAGAAAGCCAAAAAGAATAAGAAACATACAACCAAAACTCAGAAACTTATGTCTACTCAGGCCTCTTTGGAAACTACCCCCAGATAGAGGAGACCCTTCTAGAAAAGGTAGAGGAAGAGTGAGATCCAAATCTCAACCTGGTAGGGGAACCCCTCCCCAACATGTTTAATTTACTATGTTGGAATATTAGGAGGATTGGCCACCCCTATAATAAAGAGATTATTACATTTAAACAAAAAAGACAAACTTTGGTGCTGTGCCATTTTGGAACCAATGGTTCACAAACATCCCCAAAAACTGATTAACATGTTAGTTAATTTCTCTCACTTTGCTAACATCAACAATAAGATCTGGATCTTTTGCAGGAAGGAGATCTGCTGGTCAGTGGAGATTAATCACACACAATTTGTGCATATTTCTTACACAATGAATGGGTGGGAGGTTTTTGCCACTTTTGTGTATGTTGGTTGAAGAAAAGCAGATAGATGTGAGCTATGGACTGAGCTTCACAACATCAATGCTACCATGTCTTCCTGCTGGCTGGTGGGAGGTGATTTCAATTGCATCACTTCTTTTACTGAGAAAGCGGGTGGGAGAGCCCCTAATCTCCTTAAACTCACCATATTCAGTGATAATATTTAGAGGGCTAGGTTATATGATTTAGGCTTTCAGGGACCAGAGTTTACCTGGAAGAGGGGTTCTAATTGGGAGAGACTGGATAGAGTGTTGGTTAATGATACTTGGAAGAAGACTTACCTTTATGCTTTTGTAACTCATTTGAGTTTAGCTGGCTTTGATTACAGACCACTCCTTATCACTATTACTACCCCTACCACTACTGACAGAAACTCACCTATCAGATATTTGAATTTTTGCTCTACTCACTCCTCTTTCCTTAACACTGTATCAACCAACTGGTGCAATACTCATCACTCTGACTCAATTATCAAACTTTGGAAACTTCACATGAAAGTGGGGAAGGCACTTAGATACTAGAGTTGGATTCTAATTGGTGATGTTTTCAAAGCTGAGAAGTTTGCTGAAAAATAGATAGCTGAGCTGGAAAGAGTTATTTTGAAGGATCCCACTCAGGAAGGACTGTTAATTGCTACACATGAAAAAGTGCTCACTATCATTGATTGGCAGGACACACTACTTAGACAAAAAGCTGCGTCTACTAAATTTACTAAGGGGGACAAAAACACAAAATTTTATAATGCTTGTATACAACACAGAAGAAAATGCAATACGATCCATAGAATTACTGATTCTCAAGGTGTAACTCTTCAAGACAACAATGCCATTGCAATGGATGCTGTCAATTTCTTCCAAAGCTTGCTAGCTCAATTGCCAACTGAAAACACCCATATAGATCCTTATCTCTTCAGTCAGAATGTGGCTTACAATAGCAGTCTTAATCTTACTTATCTCCCTACTAAAAGTGTAATCTGGTCTGCGATTAATTTTATTGACAACTCTAAAATTGTAGAACCTAACGGATTTACTGCTAAATTCTTCAAAAAAATCCTAGGTTATTATCAAAGCTAAGCTCATTCCTGCCATTCACAGATTTTTTTCAAGGAAATGAACTCTCCAAATATTTCAGTGCTTCTACCATGGTCCTCATCCCCAAAACCACTGATACCAAGAATTGGAATCATTTAGACATATTAGTCTCACCATTGTTATTAGTAAGATCATTAGCAATATAATAGTGAGAAGGCTTCAGTTGCATTTAGAGAAGCTCAATTGTATCAACCAAACTGCTTTTGTCAAGGGCAAAACCATAGTAGATAATGTTCTTATAGCACATGATCTACTACTTGATCTGGATAAGGCTTGCAGGCGATAATATCTAATTTATAAATTAGAGCTTAAGAAAGCCTATGATACCATTTTTTGGAAATTTATTCTGGATTTTTTGGCTGCTAGAGGTTTTAACCCAGCATTCTGCACTCTCATCTCCAGGTGGCTGAAAGGGAGCTCACACTCCATTCTCATAATGGTCAGCTTTGGGGAGATTTCACTACCACTAGATGCCTCAAACAGTGAGATCCACTCTCTCTAACCATCTTGACACTCACTATGGACTATTTATCCAGGATGTTGGACAAACAGATATTGCCTCTCCATTATGCTAGATATCACAACAAAGCTAAATTCTCATTCTCACATCTTGACCCGACCGCAAATATTGCAGTAATTTATGTATCCAAAAGATGGCAAAAAACTTGACCCAATTTATAAATAGCGGCTAGTGTATAAAATTAAAATGTTGTAAAACTTTAGAAAATATTTTACACACTAGGGGTACTACGCAAGTATACGTATCGTTTCAAGTAATATAGGGTTTTCTTTTATAACCCCAGTATCGATCCCACAGAGAAGCGAGGTAAGCAATCCTTTAGGCTAATTCCAGTCTATTTCTATAAGGTCTAAATTTGGAATATCGATTAAAATGGGTTTTCTAATAACTAATCCTAAATAAAGTTCTTAAATAAAAAGATATCTTATGGATAAATTGGTTTGAAGAATTTTGAGATGTTAAAGACTACCTTTCTCTTGCAATTACATAGATAATGTGTAGGAAAGAAATGCTTAGAATTTTATGTAGTAGTGCCAAATAGAAGCAATCCTATTCTTTACCCTTTAGTCCAGACATAAAGAACAATGGCTAATCTATCGATCGGTTCATGATGTTTTATTAGTAGAATAGGTTAATTTAGGCTCACACTACTAGATGTCCAAGGGTGGCTATGGTCGGCCCTACCAGTGACCCGTTCCCTTTCTATAGACCAAATTATTAGAATTTAGTCTGTCACTTTAAAAACTAATTAATTCTATGCCCATTAAATCATATCTCCCTATTTATTTGCACCTCACCATGAATAACCCGCACGAGGACTTCGACTACCCAAGGATTCATGTGATATCTACTAGTTAAGAACTCATCTCCGGATAGGTCTCAGAGTTCTTCAACAGGTTTTAACAATACAAGTGATCAATTTGTAAAGTAAATGAAGATCCGGTATGAATATCATCACCATAATTTTATAAGAGAATATCTAAGCAAATCTTAATTCCTAAACATGCATCTATTTCATTACAAAATAAAAGTAAATGAAAATAATGACATAAGAAGAAAAAGGGTTGAGAGAATTATGTAATAATTTAAGTGCCAACAAGGAACTTATTTTATTAGTATTCTATCATATTTATGAAACTATCTGTCATGTAGAAGCTTCTAATAGATAATTCTATCATAAAAATAATTTTCCTACACATTCCAATACTTCATATTAAAAGAAAGAGTAAAGAAAATCACTTACGAAGCATGGATAAATTACGACAGAAAACTGGTTTAAAATAAATAAAATATACTAGAAAGTGTTTACAACAATTACAAGAGAATGAAGAACATAATACTTAGCTTTTTTCCCTCTGAAGGAAAGAAGATCTCTCCACCAAAGTTTCCCACTGATCCATACGCCACTCGTACATTCCTTACATAAATATCTCAAAATCCCTCAGCAATCTCTCCATAAGATGTAAAAATCTACATCTTCATGACTCTAAAATGACTCAACGGGAAAAGAGAGAGAGAGAAAGAGAGAGAGAGAGAGAGAGAGAGAGAGAGAGAGAGAGAAAGAAGAGATGCCAGAGAGAGAGAGAGAGGCAGAGAGGCACTCTTTCCTGTAGAAATATCTCCTATTTATAGAGCTCTGAAGATGGCTAAGGGTTGCTTAAAGCACCTCTTCAAAAGTAGTCCACATTCATTAAATCTTCTAGAAACCGACTCTAGCGCCTAGGCGCCGGGTTCTGGCACCTAGGCGCCTGACTCCTATGACCAAGTCTTCGTACCCCTTCACTTTGGGTCGCACCTCTTCGCGATTAAATCCATTCTAAAGTGTCCAGATACATTGTATCACACGTTCTATATATTAGGAATAACTTCCACACTTCTAGAAGGTCTAGAAACTACTTAACACCATCAAAATAACTCCCAAATTCGTCAAAAATCCGTCCAATAACCGTTTCTGGATGATTCTAGCGCCTAGGCGTCACCCTGTGCGCAGCTCCACTGTTTTGCTCCGTTTGGCTCCGTTTCAACTCCGTTTCGCCCCATTTCAGTTGCGTTGCGTTTCTAACGTCTTCACCTACAAGATAGACATAATAAAAACCTTTCTCAAAAGTATAATTTTATTCAAAAACATGTGATAAATATAAAAGATATTAAGTATATAAAGACATATCAATATGTGCTAAGTTAGAATTTGTTTTTCTTGCTCATTTTGGCTCAAAATTGCATAGTTTTTGCTTCATTTTCTCTAAAGTCAAATTTTTATACTTGAAAACAAAAATATGCAAAATTATGCAAAATACCTTCCTTTATAGTGTAATATCATTAAAAATATGCATAAAGTGGGCATGAAATGCACACTAAAAATAGGTATTTTTTTTCATTGATCAAAATCCCCAAACTTAAAGGTTACGTGTCCTCAAGTAACACTATAATCATGTAAAACCACATAAGCAAATCATGTGTAAGAGTTTCTTTAGGAGTTTCTAAAATTTTGTTCTAGAAATGTAGTAGTCCAATTTAGAAAACATTTTAGTAAATGTGACCAATTTGAAGTTTAGAAATCTCTTAGATGAAAGAGTATGAAAATATGTGTTGCTATCTAATTCAGAAATACTTGTAAATTTTTCAAAATATAAGAGTTAGGCATTTTATTTTCTTTACTTAAAACCCTTTATTAAAAATAATTATACTAACTATATTATATTTTTAAGCTTAAGATTTTCTCAAATCTTATACTTTAAAAAGCTTAGGTGTGGAACCAATTTTTGATTAGGCCCTTTAATCTTCAAGCTTCTCCTTCCTTTTTCACATACTATATTTTTCTTTTCTTTTTCTTTTTCTTTTTCTTTTCTTTCTTCTTCTTTTTTTTTTCTTTTTCTCTCTCTTTTTTTTAATTTTTTTTTTAGGTAAGGATTACTATATCTGGATAGACCCTTTAATAATTTTGAATTCCACCCTTCCTTTCCTAAAGCATAAGGTAGATATATATCTTTTACTTAGAAATATAATAGCAATTTTGAAAATTATTTTTCAATAATAGAAATTTAAATATTGAAAAAAAAAGTCTAATCCTTCTATTTTTCTAAAAATACAACTTTTCTTATAAAGATGGTTACACAATATTTATCATTTCTTCACTAAGAAAAATTTAACTTTAAAATTTTCATCACTACTATAAATTTTAACTAAATTCTCTTACTCATTTCTATATTCAAAATTTTATGTCCCTAATATAACTTCATACACATAATTATTTTTCAATCAAAAATCAAATTTATTTATAGCAATTTTTAGGACAAATAAAATTTAAGTTTTTTAAAATTCATTTTTCATCCCCCCCAAACTTGAATTTTAAAATATTTTGTAATTAATTTCATAAAATGTTGAGGAAGAAAAATAAAAGATAAATCTACTAACAACTACAATATCCTATCAAATTTATATACATGGATAATCAGGATAGAATGACTGCACGAGAAAGTAAATCTAGCCTAAAACATGCTTGTTATAATATTAAACTTAAAGGAAGTATATTAACTTTAAAATATATTTTTCTTCCTACCCCCAAACTTGAATTTGAACATGTATTACATTCAACACAGAAAATATAAGCAGGAAGAAAAATAGTTCAGAAATTCTATCTACCACAAATGTTTGTCAAAAACGTCTACATGTATTCATCAGGACAGAACAATTTGCAATAGAAAGTAAATCTAAACTAAACATGCTAGAATAAAATTAAACTAAAGAAAGGTTAAATAAACAGGACATGTATCGGCATAGGAATATATATTTAAGTGTTATTCAAATCTCTAAATTGTTGTAACACAAACACAAACACAAACACACAAACTAAAATACCTAGACTCGCAGATTCGTAAATAAATATCAATACATGTTAATTTGATCTCCTTTCTACTCACATTTTCCCTTCTTACTTTCAATTTATAACAGAAGAAACTACACTAATAATGATAATCTGGTAAATAAAAATAGTGCAGTTCATTCATATGTTGTTTATTAAGCAATTTCATGACCTCACTTAGTGAAAACAAAGTCAGATAAAGGAAGTAATAGAGTTGACATGGAGTAGTCCAAGTCTAAACTCTATATGCTTCAAGGTAATGCTCAGCTCCGATTGATAACTGAGTTATAACAGACTCGTCAGCCTGCTTCTACCAGAAGTCAATACAAATTTAGTCAAGACCAAGGCGTAACCTCACAACATTAATCTATTCAGCACTAAAGAAAACACAAAATAACACATAAACAATCATGACTCGCAAGGACACTAAATCAAAAAACACTGATAACTATGGGTTGCCTCCCATAAAGTGCTTGGTTTTAACATCGCTAGCCCGACAAATGATTCCTCCTGGATCAAAATTCCAATTAAGTAATCCTCGATCAATCGCACAATCATTTCCAGATCCAGGGATTCCTATAAAATCCTCAAATTTTAATTTTTCACTCAGCTCTTCATTTTCAAGTTGATTTATATCATTGTTCCTCATATTTCTTTCTAGATCCAATATTCTTCTATTGATTTTCTGAATTTTCATATTAATATCATCCTTGAAATTTATAAGAAATGGATATTTATAAGATACTTCAATATCTCCCAAATTTTGGATCAGATTCTCTTTAGATAATTCAGATTTAGGATCAATATTTTATATGTTACTCTTCTGTTTCAAATTATCTTCCAATTGTTCCCCTTTATGATTATTATATGATGGAGGATCTATCATAGTTGAGGAAATAGGTTTTTCTAATTCCTTAGGAATTTCTTCCATTGGTCTACCAATATCCTTATCCTCTTTTCTCAACTCAAAGTTATTTTGAAATATATCCTCAAATTCTCTTCCAAGTCCTAGTTCAATAACTTTATCATGTTCATCATTCAATTCAGGTGTTCCTTGTGATTGAGTCGCATCTAAAGATATAAAGACTGGTTGTGTAGATGAATTCCCTAAATAGGTAGGCTTTAAAATTGTATGGGGTACATCCATCTTATGTTCATGAGATTTTTCAACAAATGGAATTAAAAGTTTACTATTTTTGGTAGCGTCCATCATTTCACACCTCTCCTGAACATACATACAGTCTTCTTTAAATAATATTTTTGAATCATCATGAAAATTCATTCCGACCTCATCGGTTATCTTACTCTCAAAACTTTCTTGGAAATGGTCTTTACTTAAATAATCAATTTCATCAATCCAAAAACAATCATCATTTTTTCTCTCAGCTGGATATTTCATAGTCTTTAATACATCAAAAGTTACTTCCTGGTCATTAATATTCATAGTCAACTTTCCATTTTGCACATCTATCATAGCTTGTCCAGTAACAAGGAAAGGTCTCCCTAAAATAATTGAAATTTCTTTATCTTCCTCCATGTCTAATACAATAAAGTCCAAAGGAAAGATAAATTTATCCACTTTAATAAGCACGTCTTCTATAACTCCTTTTGGATAAATGATAGATCGATCAACTAACATAAGGGTTACAGTAGTGGGAGAAATATCGACTGAACCTAACCTTCTAAATATAGATAGAGGCATCACATTAATGCTTACTCCTAAATCACATAAAGCTTTTCCACATAATATTTTTCCAATTGAACAAGGAATTGTAAAGCTACAAGGATCTTTAAATTTCTGAGAAAAATTTTTCTGAAGTATAGCGCTGCACTCCTCACTTAGTGGAACTGTCTCGTTATCCCCAAATTTCCTTTTCTTATTTAATATCTCCTTCATAAACTTTGCATAACTTGGCATCCGTTTCAAAGCTTCAGTGAAATGAATATTTATCGTTAACTTCTTAAGTACTTTCATGAACTTTGAAAATTTCTTATCCAACTCATGTTGTCTAAGTCTTTGAGGAAATGGAGGTGGTGGTCTTTCCAAATTGATTTTAGTTGGAGAAATTAATTTTTCCAGATCCTTAGAAACATGTTTTTCAGGTCTTTTAATTTTCTTTGTTTCTCTCACAACATTTTTCTCTTTTCTAACCACATCCTTTATCTCTCTTCCACTTTTTAATTGGACAGCTTCTACTTGTTCATTAGTATTCTCTTTAGGGTTGATCTCAATGTTGCTAAGAAGTGTTCCTTGGGGTCTATTGCTAAGTGAATTAGCAATTTGTTCCAGTTGATTCTCTATATTTTTAGTCGCAGCATTTTGACTTTGCAACTGGTTTCCCATTTTCAATACTACTTCTTCCATAGACATCTTCTTATCCTCAAATTGTTGATCATTGTTAGAGTCTGGTGGATATGAAGGTCTATAGTTTGTGTTCCCCTGATTATTCCAACTTTCATTAGGATTCGCATGATTATTTGCACATTTTTGGTTTCCACCATCAGTAGTATGATTCCAGTTAAATTTAGGATGGTTCTCCCAACATGGGTTGTAAAAGTTAGAATATGGGTTATTTATGGTATTTAAAGCGTCATATGATAAGTTAGAATCAATTATACGCCCTAATAAAATTTTCTCACTTACAGAAGTAAATTGAGGCTGGTTCATTCCAAATTGGTCCAACTTCCTTGATATTGCGGCAACCTGAGATGAAAGAATTGTAATAACATCTGTATCATGAACACTAGCTACCTTTTTATGATTTACCCTTGTAGAGGGCCATTGAAATTCATTTGTAGCCATTTTTTTCAATTAATGCATACACTTCATTAATTGATTTTGACATTAATGAACCACCAGCAGTAGCATCAATTATAGACCTAAGGAATCCTACTAACCCATTATAAAAAGTTTGAATGATTAACCAATCGGGCAGAGCATGATGTGGACACTTTCTTAGGAGTTCCTTAAATCTTTCTCAGGCTTCGTATATTGTTTCTCCTTCATATTGACAAAATGAGATAATATTGTTTCTAAGTTTAATAGTCCTTGAAGGTGGAAAATACTTAGCTAGGAATTTCTGAGTTAACTCCTTCCAATTTTTAATAGAGCTAGGTGCTAATGAGTATAACTATATTTTAGCCTTATCCCTTAGTGAGAAAGGAAAAAGCCTTAGCCTAACAGCATCGTCTGACATACCGTTATAATGAAATGTAGCATAAAGTTCTAGAAAACTAGATAAGTGTAAATAGGGATCCTCCAAAGGAGTTCCCCCAAACTGATTGTTCTGCACCAGTTTCATAATCTTAGGATTTATTTCAAACGAGTCAGCTTCTATGATAGAGTTTTGTATACTTGAGTGAATTTCATCTGTCGTAGGATTTACGTAATTCCTCAATGAAGTAGGATGATTTTCCAAGTTATTATCTTGAAATTTTTACATTTTCATTTCTAGTTTTTCGAGTCTTTTTTGTATTTTTGCTTTTTCATTTTTTTCAAACTCGGGATCATAAGGCATAAGTCTTGCAGATCCTTTGTTTTGCATACATAGCACAACAAACAATACATTAACAATTAAATAAATTATAGATAAAATATATTCAACACAGCAAAATATTTTCACGAATACCTTATTTTTCACACAAACATTTTTTTTAGAACACTTTTTCATATAACAAAACACTTTTCACACAAAAATAGTTTTTACGACACTACAGTTTTCGAAGTCTATACCTAATTATTTCAACTAAAATTCTCCTAAAGTTCTTACCGAAGCTTCCCCAGCAACGCCGCGAAAAACTTGACCCGACCGCAAATATTGCAGTAATTTATGTATCCAAAAGATGGCAAAAAACTTGACCCAATTTATAAATAGCGGCTAGTGTATAAAATTAAAATATTTTAAAACTTTAGAAATTATTTTACACACTAGGGGTACTTTGCATGTATACGTATCGTTTCAAGTAATATATGGTTTTCTTTTATAACCCCAGTATCGATCCCACAGAGAAGCGATGTAAGCAATCCTTTAGGCTAATTCCAGTCTATTTCTATAAGGTCTAAATGAATATCGATTAAAATGGGTTTTCTAATAACTAATCCTAAATAAAGTTTTTAAATAAAAAGATATTTTATGGATAAATTGGTTTGGAGAATTTTGAGATATTAAAGACTATTGCAATTACATAGATAATGTGTAGGAAAGAAATGCTTAGAATTTTATGTAGTAGTGCCAAATAGAAGCAATCCTATTCTTTACCCTTTGGTCCAGGCATAAAGAACATTGGCTAATCTATAGATCAGTTCAGGATGTTTTATTAGTAGAATGGGTTAATCTAGGCTCACACTACTAGATGTCCAAGGGTGGCTATGGTCAGCCCTACCAGTGACCTGTTCCCTTTCTATAGACCAAATTATTAGAATTTAGTCTGTCACTCTAAAAACTAATTAATTCTACACCCATTAAATCATATCTCCTTCTTTATTTGCACTTCACCATGAATAACCCGCACAAGGCCTTCGACTACCCAAGGATTCATGTGATATCTACTAGTTAAGAACTCATCTCCGGATAGGTCTCAGAGTTCTTCAACAGGTTTTAACAATACAAGTGATCAATTTGTAAAGTAAATGAAGATCCGGTATGAATATCATCACCATAATTTGATAAGATAATATCTAAGCAAATCTTAATTCCTAAACATGCATTTATTTCATTACAAAATAAAAGTAAATGAAAATAATGGCATAAGAAGAAAAAGGGTTGATAGAATTATGTAATAATTTAATTGCCAATAAGGAACTTATTTCATTAGTATTCTATTATATTTATGCAACTATCTGTCACCTAGAAGCATCTAATAGATAATTCTATCATAAAAACGATTTTCCTACACATGCCAATACTTCATATTAAAAAAAAGAGTAAAGAAAATCACTTACGAAGCATGGATAAATTATGACAGAAAACTCAATTTAAAATAAATAAAATCTACTAGAAAGTGTTTACAACAATTACAAGAGAATGAAGAATACAATTCTAAGCTTTTTCCCTCTGAAGGAAAGAAGAAGATCTCTCCACCAAAGTTTCCCACCGATCCATGCGCCGCTCGTACATTCCTTACGTAAATATCTCAAAATCCCTCACCAATCTCTCCATAAGATGTAAAAATCTACATCTTCATGACTCTAAAATGACTCAACGGGAAAAGAAAGAGAGAGAGAGAGATAGAGAGAGAGAGAGAGAAAGAAGAGACGCAAGAGAGAGAGAGAGGCAAGAGAGGCACTCTTTCCTGTAGAAATATCTCCTATTTATAGAGCTCTGAAAATGGTCAAAGGTTGCTTAAGGCACCTCTTCAAAAGTAGTCAACATTCATTGAATCTTCTAGAAACCGACTCTGGTGCCTAGGCGCCGGGATCTGGTGCCTAGGCACCAGACTCCTGTGACCAAGTCTTTGCACCCCTACACTTTGGGTCGCACCTCTTCGCGATTAAAACCGTGCCAAAGTGTCCAGATACATTGTATCACATGTCCTATATATTAGGAATAACTTCCATGCTTCTAGAAGGTCTAGAAACTACTTAACACCATCAAAATAACTCCCAAAGTCGTCAAAAATCCGTCCAATAACCGTTTCTGGATGATTCTGGCGCCTAGGTGCCACCCTGTGCTCAGCTCCACTGTTTTGCTCCGTTTGGCTACGTTTCAACTCCGTTTCGCCCCATTTCAGTTGTGTTGTGTTCCTAACATCTTCACCTACAAGATAGACATAAAAACAATCTTTCTCAAAAGTATAATTTTATTCAAAAACATGTGAGAAATATAAAAGATATTAAGCATAGAAAGACATATCAATATGTGCTAAGTTAGAATTTGTTTTTCTTGCTCATTTTGGCTCAAAATTGCATAGTTTTTGCTTCATTTTCTCTAAAATCATATTTTTATACTTGAAAACAAAAATATGCAAAATTATGCAAAATACCTTCCTTTATAGTGTAATATCATTAAAAATATGCATAAAGTGGGCATGAAATGCACACTAAAAATAGGTACTTTTTTTCATGGATCACATCTCATCTATGCTGATGACATCATGGTTTTTTTCTAGAGATAACAAGGTGGAAGTTAAAAAATAATTCAGTGTTTGCAAGAATTTTAAATCCACTCTGGCATGTGTATTAATACTGAGAAATGGGAAATCCTATTTTGTAAGAAAAAAATCTTTGAAGGCAAACACTAGATTTTGCAAGTCATTGGTTTTTCTGAAGCTCACCTACCCAACACTTATCTGGGGGTCCTTCTAATGAAAGGAAGAACTAAATTAACTCATTTTGATGGGGTGACGGGAAAATTTTCCTCTGAATTGGCTAGTTAGACACACTCTTTTTGTTCAATTGGGGGAAGAATTACTTTGTTTAAAAGTATACTTACTACTTTCCCTGCATATATCCTTCTGACACACATGGACTTTAATGTAATATATTTATATGTAAGAATTTGTTACCACTGTAAGAACATTTTAAGCTTCAGCAACGACACCAAAAACTTGATCGTGAGGGGCTTATATATATGTAATAATTTATGAACTCAAATTTATATTTTTATAATGATTTTGAAAAGACCGTGTACTCAATGCAAGTATACATATCGTATTAAGTAATACAGGGCTCTAATGGAGTCTTGGTTATCGATCCCACAGGGAGCTTTTAAGTTGAAGTAAAGTAAAAAATTTCACAAGTTATAATAAAGCACCTAAATCTTATACTTTAATTACGATTAAAATTCAATTCTTACTTCTACTACTACTATGCAGAAAACAGTATCAACTAACCAAACTACAATTACTTCTAATTACTTGAAAATAGAATTATCTAACAGACACACTAAACTATGTATTTAAATGTTTTTTGATATATATGAGAAAAGTATCTTTCTTCTTGCAATGAGAATATGATGTCTGGATTGATATGGATCAATTATCTAATTTATTGTGCCAAATATGAGCATAGATAATTATTTACCTTTAGAAGAGTACCCCCTCCTCTAAATAAGAAAAGAACATTGACATATTCTAAGTTTAGTCATTAACTCTAAGGCTAGGCTGGGAGGATACTGGCTCTTACTTCGGAGCTCCTACTCACCCTTTACCCGAAGGCTAACCTTTGATATTAATTACTAATCTTAGAAACAATTTGAGGATTTTAGCCTGTCACCCTGAAATCTCTACATTGAAGTCCTTCAAAACACATTTCCCTATTTATTTGCATGCAATTCCCATGAACTATGTAATTCATCAATGGAAATTGAATGGATCTTTCATTATTGTTGTAGGACATTAAATCCTTTCAAACTTAATGTTCAACAACATATTTTAAAATTTTAACTGGACAAATTAAAAGTAAATTAAGTTCTAAATGAAAAACCATCAAAATTCCTTCAATACAATAAAAGCACATCAAATCCACATCAAACCATCATCACATCTCTAAGCAATAAGAAAGACAAAGAAGACAACTCAGAATTCATGGAGAAGATATAATAAAACATGGATTTTATTTATAAAAGAAAAGTCATACAAACCATAAAAGAAAATACAACTTATCTCTTTCTCTTCCCCAATGCAATCCCTTTGAAGTTCCTTTGAATCCTCTTCTCACTTTTTTACAACACTTGATTCTCTCTTTATAATGGAAAGGAATAAGCAATCTCTCACTTTACTTCTTCTCCTTCACCCCTTAGAGAAGAATTCTCTCAAATCCTCTCTTCTACACACTACTCTACTAAACCCTAACACTTAACACATACTAAATCACTAAGAGAGAACAATAGAATGCAAGAGAGCCCCCTTCTCTCATCCAAAATCAGTTATTTAAGAGTTAGGGATGAAATCCCAAGAGATTCCATAGGCATCCCTTCAAAATTTCGCCAAACTCTCAAATTTTGAATTCCACTGAGTTTGGGCGCCGGCGGCGCCAGATAGGGCGTCGACGGTGCTCTATCGTGCCAATTAATTATGGAGTCTCTGGATTCGAGCGCCGGCGGCGCCAGAAAACCTTTTTTACCATTTTGCTCCTTTTTGCTCTGATTTTGTTCTTTTTTGCAACTTTTCCTTCCAATCACCTAAAATCATCATACCTGCAACAAATCATGAAAAATACCTTTCTTTAAAGTGAAATATCACTAAAATGGGTAAAATTAGATAGCAAAAACCGTATATTTTTGGTGCATCAAAATCCCCCAAACTTAAACTATTACTTGTCCTCAAGTAATCTTTTTACTACATAAAATATAACTCTAGGCAATGTACTTTTCAAATGTAAGACACTAAAATTTTCATTCAAAAGAATATATTGGTTAGATTTTTAGAAAAAGTTTAGTAACTCAGGTCAACATTACAAGTATAAGAATATTCAGTAATCAAGTCTAAGAGTTCTAATCTTCTATTTATTTCAAGATAAACCATAAGTTGTCATATTAAGAGTGCCTTAAAATAATATGTGAAAAAGGAGTTCATGCAAACTTTACTAAAATGTAGGCTAGTACTTTAAATATAAATTCAGAAATGAAATCAAGTTATTCCTTTAGGATGATTTAAGTGAAGCCAATTTTTTATTAGGCATCTCCTCAAGCTTCTCCTCATAAGCATTTTTCTTTCTTTTCTCATTTTCTTTTATTTTCTTCTTCTTTTTTTAAGGGATTGTTTTTCAATCCTTCATTTCTTTTCTTTTCGTTTCTTGAGGATTACTATTTCTAGATAGCATTTAATGATTTCGAACTTCACTCTCCTCTTTCTAAAGTTTAAACTTGAAACACCACCTTACTTTATAGTTAGGTACAAGCTTTATTATTTTTCATTAAGTCACAATCTCTTCTTAATACACAATAATTCAAGTCCCTTAACATTTCAAAAATATAGTTTTCTTTACTTTAAATAGTTAGCTATAATCAAATCCTTTCATACCAAATATCTTACTTCTATAAAATCAACTTTTATTACCAAAATTTTTTATCTTATCCTTCCATAATATTCAATTGAAATAAAAAGTTTAAGTTATCTTACAATGAAGTTCAACTGCCTGAAGTTATGCTAATAACTTTTGAAAATATATAATAGTTGAGAACAAGTAAAAGTTTAGCATTTCTCTACCCTCCCCCAAACATAAGTTATGCAATAAATTTAAAATAGTTGAGAGTATAAGAAAAACAACCTCTTTGTGCTGGGATTTTGAAATCTTCAACAGCTATCTGGTATTAATCAAAATTTATAACTAGCAGGCATGAAACAATTAGTAGCAGTGATATAACAGTTTTAAATATTTGCATGGGTAAAGAGAAATTAACACTAAACATCCAAACATCCAACAGAACACTACAACATGAAACAAACATCACACTACTAACAGTTTTAAAATTGAGTACAAAATAACAATACAACATGAAAAGTAAATAACACTACATCACACAGTACAACACAGGGTTACACATCACATGAAATGTAAATATCCACTAGATCACATCAATACATCACAACAAAACAAGATCAACAGAAATAAAAACAAACAAACAAACTATCTACCTGTCTCCATCACCAGGATTAGCAGCAGGGTCATCAGCAGGGTCAGGTCTATATGGTGTATAGCTGAAGCAAGTAGGAAAAATCACATCAGACTCCCCCCCTCATAAATCTAACCTGAGCATCATAATAAACAATATCAAACTCAACTCTCCTTTGCAGATAATCTTTGTTCACATCACTCCTCGCCTCAAATACATTCATCCGACCATGGAGTCTATCCATACTAGTACTCTGTAGTCTCAGCTGCTCCATAATATTAGATAAGGTACGCGGCTCAGATGTAGATGGAACATCATAACTCGTAGTAGGAATATCAGAACTCCTAGGCTCAACTCTGACTCCTACATGAGACTCATAAGTATGAACAATATTCTTTGTAATAGGTCTCAATGGTATAGCCACTTCCTCAGAACTACTGAACTCCACTCCAGACTGAACACACAAGGCATGGATTAAAGCAGGATGTCCTAATCCTCCAGTCGTCTTGCCTTTTGCAATCGTCTGAATTTTCTTGTAAATAATAGATCCAATATCAATCTTTTTCATCTTCTGTATACAGTAGTTCAGAATCGCTCTATCTCTAGTAACTTCGCTGTGGTGATAAGATGGTAAAAGCCGTGCAGAAATGAAATAATGCCAGACTTTTGAAGTAATATTCAAAGTGGAGGCAGAGAAATTTATCAACTGTTTTTACTTACTTTCCATTCTCCTCGCCCGTCAGTCAGAAAAGCAATAACTTCTCTCATGTTCTCCCTTTCAGTGTCAAAGTTTTCATACTCACACAGGAATGGTTACCGAGTTTGATAAAAAGCATTGATGCATTGAGGAGTAAACTCAACCATCTTTCCTCTAACAAGCACATACTCAGTCTCAGTCCAGGGTACGTTCACATAGATCTCTCGAACAACTCCCATAATAGCATTCATAGTGAAATAAAAAAATATTTCCCAGTTTCGCTCTGCAATTAATTGTTCTACAAATCCGCCAGGAATATCAAAAGCTCGATCCTGGGTACACTTCTTGTTGTGAAGGATAGAGTTATAGAGAAATTGGGCTTTGATATTGACAAATCTCTCCTCATCAAAATCCAATTTCCTCTTTCCCCTTGGAGCCATGCGAATTTCTAAAATTTGCAAGAAAATTCCAATAAATCCCAAATTCACAATATATCAACTCCAACCACTATCTTAAATAAGTAAGAGCAAATTTAATCATGGAAATCTCAAAATCTCTCGACAACTCCAAAAATTTCAACATAAGCAATGTGAGAGATTTTCATGGTGAAAATCCAAAAATTTTAACTTAAGGTGAAGCTCTTACCAAGAAAAGTGCAAATCCGGTGTCGAAAAGCCTTGAAAACTCTTTAAATCTGTGATTTAGCAAGCCCTAGATCTTTAAAATCGCTAAAATGGAGGAAGAACACAAAGGAAATGGAAAATTTTGCGTGTCCCAGTGCAAAAATCATGAAATCGAGGGTTTAAGACCTATTTCTAGGTTTGAGCGTCGGTGGCTCTATTTAAAAATATTGGCCAAACTCTCTGGATTTGGGCGCCGGCGGTGCCAGTCCAAAATATTTTCTGAGTCCGAAAATTTTTTCGTAATTTCAATCGTTTCGACGTCCACAATGATGTTTAACACTTCAATAAGCATTTACGTCATCCCATAAAAAATATTTAACACATTTCTTCACACAATCAACACACAACAATCTTATATATATAAAATCCAAGTTACATCAAACAAACCAAATAAGTTCATTCAAACTAACTATTATTAGATATTTAGTGCAGCCAGTACTCTACGATAGGCAAGCATTAATATCTAAGCACACAGTAAAATCAAGCACATTCAAATCTAAGTTCAAAGCAAAGCAAATACTACACAGACCAAACATAACTAAGCAAAGCAAACTAAACACACAACATACATAAGTTGAATACATCAAATTACTCCATGTCAGTTTCAGAACTATCCTCTCCTCTAATGTCTCCAATTGATTGCTGATGCACAAACACGTTATAGAATGGACAAAATGGAAATTCATCAGATGATTTTTTCTGCAATCATCACGTTCTTCTTCATCAGATTGGTCAATCCCATCTCATTTCGATCAGTGTGATCGAACTGCTCTTTCATTCTCCAATCTATATGATCGAATAAATCAGAAATGTTATTGATCATGTTCATAACGTTTCATACCTCTTTCTCCAATTGCTTGATCCTCTGCAATATAATTATGTGACCTTCAGGAAAGCAGGGTTGAATCAGCTGCAAAATTTGCATCGGTTGATCAGTAAGTAGATTCATGTCACCTTCATCTCTAACTGTCTGGTAGTCGTAGAGATTGGTTGGATCAATAGGTCTCCATGGAAGAATAACCTTTTTCCAACTTTCATATGGAACCTGTGACTGACTACACAACTGGAATATGGTGGACGGGTGTCCAAGCCCATATTTCGATCCATGCACAATTAATCCAAGTACTGATTTCACAATAAGATTACCAATGTCAATCGATCTTCCAGTTTGAATGCAAAAACTCAAAATGACGCTTTCCTTAGTCAGCTTGCTTATCTTCAACGTAGGAAGCAATTTTGCCAAAATTAAGTAATGCCACTGCTTGGATACTGGATTGAGAGATGCAGATGGGAAACTAATATATCCATTCTCCCTGATTTCCCATTCTTCATTCTCATCCATTAAATATTGATACACATCATTCATATTATCCTTCGTGGCATTGAAATTAGAATAATGGCAAATAGTAACTTTTCAATCATGAAGACATCATTGATTTGTGCAGGAGTAAATTGCACAAATCTACCACACACAAATACAAATCATTGGTTGATCCCGTGAAGATTCACATAGAATTCTTTCACGATAGGAACAACAACGGCGGCGGTAGTGAAACAAAGGACTTCCCAACATCTCTCCTTAATAATTTCTTTAGTTCTAGTTGTATGATTATCCATACCTCGATTTATGAAGCCCCTTTCCTTGATAATCCGACTTTTCATCATCACTTTGTTGAACAAACACTGCGCTTCGAAACTTATGAACTTCCTTCTATTGCAAATGCGAGATCGAGAAGTTTTAATGGCATAGGAATCCATAAAAACCGAATTGGTATTGGTGGTTTTCATTTTTCTGAAGTTAAGAAGTCAAAAATGGAGTTTGGGGAGTTGCAAGGTCGAAGATCCCGCCAAAAACCGCCAAAACTCTTGTTTTGAAACTTAAAAACCGTCAAGCAGAATTTGGGCGCCGGCGGCGCTTGATAGGGTGTCGGTGGCGCTCAAACAGACAAGTTCAATATGGTAGCCAGTGGTCAAAAACTTTCACCAAACTTCATTTGATCCAAAATATTCCAATATCTCAATTTGATCCATCATTTATCAATTTTTTAAATATTTAGGAGTAATTAAGATTTAGAAACAACTATCTAAAAAAGCATAACTTCAATAGACAAGCAAACACGCCACAAAGATACATATGGGTTGCCTCCCATAAAGCGCTTGGTTTAACGTCGTCAGCCCGACAAACCATTCAGTTAATCGAGGTGACTCAGCATTAAAACCTCTTTGAAATCAGGTTGGAACCCGTCAAAGTAAGGCTTTAATCGATGCCCATTAACCTTGAAAATCTTTCCAGTATTAGGATATTTAATATCAACAGCTCCAAAAGAGTGAACTTTTACAACTGTAAAAGGTACTAACCATTTAGACTTGAGCTTTCCAGGAAATAACTTCAATCTTGTGTTGTATGATAAAACTTTTTGTCCAAATTCCAAGTTTTTTTTCAATATTTTTTGATCACGCCATAATTTCATTTTCTCTTTATAAATCCTATCAGTGTGTTAAGATGCATTTATAATCTCTTCCAATTCATTTAATTGCATAAATCTTTTCTCTCCAGAATTTTTCAAATTAAAATTTAACTCTTTTATCGCCCAATGCGCTTTATGCTCCAATTCAACTGGTAAATGACAAGTCTTACCAAACAATAATCTATAAGGAGACATTCCGATAGGGGTTTTAAAAGCAGTTCTATAAGCCCATAAAGCAGTATCTAATCGAGCAGACCAATCTAATTTATGATTATCCACAGTTTTCTCCAAAATTCTTTTAATTTCACGATTAGATACTTCTGCTAAACCACTAGTCTAGGGATGATAAGCAGTAGAGATTCTATGAATAATATTATACTTCTCACTTAATCTCTTAATTTGATTATTTCTGAAATGGGATCCACCATCAGTTATGTTCACTCTCGGCATTCTATATCTTGTAAATATATTTTTCTTTAAAAATTTTGAAACACTCCGAGCATCACATCTTGGTAAAGCAACATCTTCAATCCATTTCGAGACATAATCAACAGCACCCAATATATATAAATTTCCAAATGAAGTAGTAAACGGACCCGTGAAATCTAATCCCCATATATCAAAAATTTGAACATCCAAATTATAATCTAGAGGCATTTCATTTCTTCTAGATATATTATCTACTCTCTAACGTCAATCACATGATTTAATATATCTATAAACATCTCTAAATAGAGTAGTCCAATAAAATCTTGATTGTAAAATTTTAAAAGCAGTTTTATCAATACCAAAATGACCTCCAATTCAGAATCTTGACATTGTTGAATAATCAAATTTGTTTCTTCTTATGGCACACATTTTTTAATAATCAGATCCTTACACTGTTTATATAGATAAGGCTCATCCCAAAAATAGAATTTTGTATCATATTTAAACTTCTTTTATTGTTGCCTTGTTAAATCAGGTGGTACAATATCACTTACAATATAATTCACAATATCAGCATACCAAGACAAATTTCTTTCCATAATAGTATAAAATTGCTCATTAGGGAAAGTTTCTATAACTTCTTTTTCAAATTAAGATAATTTATCATTTTCTATTCTGGACAAATGATCTGCTATTTGGTTATCAGTTCCCTTCCTATCAACTATCATAAAATCAATTTCTTGCAGAAGAAGTATTCATCTAATGAGTCTAGGTTTTGCATCCTTCTTTTGCATTAAATATTTGATAGCCGAATGGTCTGTATGCACAATATTTTTAGTTCCAATTAAATAAGGTATAAAATTTCAAAAAGCAAATACTATAGCTAATAATTCTCTTTTTGTTGTGGTATAATTAATTTGAGCTTCATTAATAGTTTACTAGCATAGTAAATAACTTTGAAAACTTTATCATACCTTTGCACCAATGCTACTCCGATTGCATAATCACTAGCATCACACATCAGTTCAAATGGTTTCTCCCAATCGGTTGAAATAATTATAGGTGCAGTGATTAACTTTTCTTTTAATAATTTAAAAGCTCTTAAGCATTCATCATTAAAATCAAACCTTCTATCATTTTCTAAAAGTAGGCACAAAGGTTTAGTAATTTTAGAAAAATCTTTAATATATCGCCTGTAAAATCCAGCGTGTCCTAAGAAACTTTTCACCTCTCTCACAGTAGTGGATGGCGGCAATCTCTCAATCACTCTAATTTTAGTAGGATCGACCTCCATACCATGTTCAAAAATTTTATGCCCAAGCACAATTCCTCATGCAACCATAAATTGACATTTCTCCCAATTCAGAACTAGATTTGCTTTCTCACAAAGCTCTAAAACTTTTGCTAAGTTTTCCAAACAAATTTCAAATGAAGTCTCGAATACAGAGAAATCATCCATAAAAACTTCTATTACATTATCTATCATACTATTGAAGATAGACATCATACATCCTTAAAATGTTGCAGGTGCATTACACAGTCCAAAAGACATTCTTTCAAAAAACAAGGTTCCATAAGGGCTAATAAATGTTATTTTTTCCTCATCCTCAGGAGCAATAAGTATTTGGTGGTCACTAGTATATCCATCCAGAAAACAGTAGTGCTTGTGCCCAGCAAATCTATCTAGCATCTGATCGAGAAAAGGAAGAGGAAATTAATCTTTTCTGGTGGCGGCATTTAATTTCCTATAGTCAATACAAATTCTTCATCCATTAATTTGTCTTGTGGTTATAATTTCATTACTTCATTTACTTCAACACTCACTCCTCCCTTTTTAGGTACACAATGTATTGGACTTACCCAAGCACTATCCGAAATAGGATAAATAATTCCAGCATCCAGCCATTTTAAAATCTCTTTCTTAACTATTTCTTTCATTATAGGATTCAATCTTCTTTGCGGATCAACTCTTAGTTTATGTTCTTCATCTAATAAAATTCTGTGCATACAAATTGAAGGACTAACTCCTTTAATATCTGCCAAAGTCCATCCAAAAGCTTTCTTGTATCTTTTAAAGTTTCCAATAGTTTTTGTTCTTGATAATCATTTAATTCCGAAGATACTATAACTGGTAAGGTTGAAGATTCTCCTAAAAACATATACTTTAAATGATTAGAGAGAATTTTCATCTCAAGTTCAGGAGGTTTTGTGATAGATGGAATTAAGCTTTTATTTCCACCTTCCATAGTGTAATATTTCGAATCTCTCATGAACATACTCCAAATCTTCATTCTTCTCATTATCTGAATTTTCATCATCTATAATTTCTTCTTCAAATATTTTTTTATATTCTTCTTCTTTTTCAAATATATTTTTGAAATGATCATTTCTTAGATAGCCACAGACTTCCATCCTAAAACATTTGTTATCTTTTTCCATTGAGGGATACTTCATAGATTTTAAAATATTAAAAATCACCTCTTGATCATTAACTCTCATAGTTAGTTCTCCTTTTTGAACATCAATTACCGCTCTTCCAGTAGCAAGGAATGGTCTTCCCAAAATGATTGGAATTTCTTTATCTTCCTCCATATCGAATACAATAAAATCCACAGGAAAGATAAATTTATCCACTTTCACTAACACATCTTCCACCACTCCTTTAGTGTGAGTAATGGAATGATCAATCAACTGAAGAGTCACAGATGTAGGAGAAATTTCTCCTATTCCCAACCTTTTGAATGTTGATAAAGGCATAAGATTAATACTCACTCCCATATCACATAAAGCCTTTCCAAAAAAATTTTCACCTATAGCACACGGAATAGTCAAACTGCCAGGATTTTTAAGGTTTTCATGACGCTTCTTCTAAATTATTGCATTACACTCTCCGCTAAGTGCAACAGTTTCATGATCTGTAAACTTTCTTTTCTTTCTTAAAATATCCTTCATAAACTTGGCATAGTCAGGCATCTGTTCTAATGCTTCAACAAAAGGAATATTTATCGTTAATTTCTTAAGGATTTCCAAAAATTTTCCAAATATGTTATCCTTATTTTGTTTCTTCAATCTTTGAGGAAATGAAGGTGGTGGTTTTGCAACAGTTATCTTCATTGGCTCCAGAGGATAATCCAAGTCTGGATAAATGTTGTTTCAACCTTTTTCAATTTCCACCTTCTCCTTTTCTATTTCAACTTCTTTTTGCACTCTAGTTTCCAATTATTTTCCACTCCTTAATTGAATAGCCTTAAGTTATTCCTTGTTTTGATCTTTTGGATTGATCTCCACATTACTTGAAAGTGTTCCAGAAGGTCTATTATTAAGTGCAGTGAAAATATGTCCTAATTGATTTTCAATATTTTTCATAGCAACACCTTGAGCTTGTAATTGATTTCCCATATTCAGAATCATTTCTTCAGTAGACAACTTCTTATCTTTAAATTGTGGGTCACTATTGAATCCAGGGGGATAAGATGGTCTAAAATTAGTATTTTTTGGATTGTTTAAATTTCCAATTGGATTCATGGAATTGTTAGCCCAGTGCTGGTTAACATTAGCATTACTATTTTTCCAATTGAAATTTGGGTGATTCTTCCAACCAGGATTATAATAATTCGAATAAGGATTGTTAGGTCTATTAATAGCATTTATAGTCTCATAAGGCATTTGAGATTCAGTTATCTGTCCAAATGAATTTTCCTTTAACACTTGAGGTGGTTGAGAATAATTCATTCCAAATTGATCTACTTTTTTAGAAAGGGCTGCAATTTGAGAAACTACCATAGTCATCATATCTGAATCATGAACACTAGCTACTCTCTTAGGATTTACCCGTTCAGAGGGCCATTGAAAATTATTAGTAGTCATTTCTTCAATTAATGCATATGCTTTATCAAAAGGTTTTGACACTAATGATCCACCAACAACAGCATCTGTAATAGAACTCAATGATCTAACTAATCCATTATAAAATGTTTGAACTATTAACCAATCTGGTAAAGCATAATGTGGGCACTTCCTAAGAAGATCTTTAAATCTCTCCCAAGCTTCATATATTGACTCTCCTTCAAACTAACAAAAAGATGCAATATCATTTCTTAGCTTAGCAGTCTTTGATGGAGGGAAATATTTTGATAGAAACTTTTGAGATAATTCTCCCCAAGCTCTAATAGATCTAGGTGCTAACAAGTTTAACCACGCTTTAGCTTTATTCCTTAACGAGAAAGGAAAAAGTCTAAGTCTGACAGCGTCACTAGACACTCCATCATATTTAAAAGTTGCACAAAGTTCTAAAAAACTAGCAAGTTGTAAATTTGGATCCTCATTAGGTGTTCCAGCAAATTGATTATTTTGTACCATTTGGATAATAGCTGGTTTAAGTTCAAATGAATTAGCAGCAACATCAGGATTTTGAATAGTTATATGAATTTCATCTGCTGTTGGGCATAATCTCTTAAAGGTATTGGCAAATTTCCAATATCATTTCTTTGATTATCTTGAATATTCACCATTTCACAGTGATTTTTGATTTGTTTTGTTGTTTTCTAATCTTTCTGACAGTACGTTCTAACTTTGAATAGTAAGGCACTAAACCTATAGATCCACTACTACGCATATACAATAACACAAATATTTTTTTTTACTTTGACTTCGTTACCTCCCCAGCAACGGGGCCAAAAACTTGAGCCACGTGGACTTAAATTTAATATATTTATATGCAATAATCTGTTACTACTGTAAGAAGATTTTAAGATTCAGCAACGACACCAAAAACTTGATCGTGAGGGGCTTATATATATGTAATAATTTATCAACTCAAATTTATATTTTTATAATGATTTTGTAAAGTCCGTGTACTCAACACAAGTATACGTATCGTATCAAGTAATACAGGGCTCTAATGGAGTCCTGTTTATCGATCCCACAGAGAGGTGTTAAGTTGAAGTAAAGTAAAAATGTTTCACAAGTTATAATAAAGCACCTAAATCTTATACTCTAATTACGACTAAAGTTCAATTCTTACTTCTACTACTACTATGCCGAAAATAGTAGCAACTAACCAAACTACAATTACTTCTAATTACTTGAAAATAGAATTATCTAACAAACACACCAAACTATGTATTTGAAAGGTTTTTGATATATATGAGAAAAGTATCTTTCTTCTTGCAATGAGAATATGATGTGCGGATTGATATGGATCAATTATTTAATTTATTGTGCCAAATAGGAGACAAGATAATTCTTTACCTTTAGAAGAGTTCCCCCTCCTCTAAATAAGAAAAGAACAATGACATATTCTAAGTTTAGTCATTAATTCTAAGGCTAGGCTGGAAGGATATCGGCTCTCACTTAGGAGCTCCCACTCACCCTTCACCCGAAGGCTAACCTTTGATATTAATTACTAATTTTAAAACCAATTTGGGGATTTCAGCCTGTCACCCTGAAATCTCTACATTGAAGTCCTTCAAAACACATTTTCCTATTTATTTGCACGTAATTCCCATGAACTACGTAGTTCATTCATAGAAATTGAATGGATCTTTCAATATTGTTGTAGGACAATAAATCCTTTCAAACTTAATGTTCAACAACGAATTTTAACATTTCAATTACCCAAATCGAAAGTAGATTAAGTTCTAAATGAAAAACCATCACAATCTCTTCAATACATTAAAAGCACATCAAATCCACATCAAACCATCATCACATCTCTAAGCAAGAAGAAAGACAAAGAAGACTACTCAGAATTCATGGAGAAGATATAATAAAACATGGATTTTATATATAAAAGAAAAGTCATACAAACCACAAAAGAAAATACAACTTATCTCTTTTTCTTCCCCAATGCAATCCCTTTGAAGTTCCTTTGAATCCTCTTCTCTCTTATTTACAACACTTGATTCTCTCTTTAGAATGGAAAGGAAGAAGTAATCTCTCACTTTACTTCTTCTCCTTCACTCCTTATAGAAGAATTCCTCTCAAATCCTCTCTTCTACACACTACTCTACTAAACCCTAACACTTAACACACACTAAATCACTAAGAGAGAGCAATAGAATGCAAGAGAGCCCCCTTCTCTCGTCCAAAATCAGTTATTTAAGAGTTAGGGATGAAATCCCAAGAGATTCCATAGGCATCCCTTCAAAATTTTTCCAAAACTCTCAAATTCTGAATTCCACCTACTTTAGGTGTCGGCAGCGTCGTGCCAATTAATTCTAGAGTCTCTGGATTTGGGCGTCGGCGGCGCCAGATCATTTTTTCACCATTTTGCTCCGTTTTTCTCTGAAATTATTCCTTTTTGCATCTTTTCATAATAATCACCTAAAATCATCATACTTGCAATAAATCATGAAAAATACCTTTCTTTAAAGTACAATATCATCAAAAATGGGTAAAATTAGATGGAAAAAGCTGTATATATTTTTGGTGAATCACCTTCTAGTGTCTTGTATGAAGAAAAACACAAGAATTCAACTAGAATGAGCCTTCAACAAATTTTGTGGTCAGGTCAAAGGCAGCAACTCCACTGAGCTAGTTGGCAAAAGCTGGCAAAGTCTACTATGGCAAGTGGTATGGGATTCAAAGGACTTCAGTAAATGCAACAAGTCAATTTATGTAAACTATGGATCAAGTTTAGGCAGCAAATTTCCTTATGGGTGATCCACTGAAAATTTGATAGCTTTTTACTATTCATTTCATTCCTATTTTTGATGATATTATGCTTTAAAGAATGGTATTCTTCATGATTTCATGCTAGTACAATGATTTTAGGCCTTTGGAGCAAAAGCAAGCGAAAATGAACAAATTTGGGCAAAAAGGGATAAAAGTGAATTTTATTGAACTAACGCCAAACAGCGCTGTCACCAGCGCCAGACTGCGCTATTTTACAGAGAGTTGCAACCGATTGGCGGAATAATACATCGAGCGACGCCCTATCCAGTGCTGGACCACGTCCTATCCCGAATTTAAACTAGATTCAATGTATTTGGCCGGATTTTGAAGGGTTGCTTGAGGAAACTGTTGGGAAATCAGTTATGGTAGAATTTAAACTTCTTTGGGGCCAAATTTAGAGAGGGAGAGGGAGTTTAGAGTATGGATAGAGTTTAGAGAGAGTCTGTCTTTTTCATTTTGTTTAGGAAATCTAGGTTTTGTGTTTTCTCTTCTAAGGAGTGTAGGAGAAGAGGGAAAGTGAGAGATTTCTTCTTCCTTACTCATCTGAAGAGAGAATTGTGTTGTTGTGGAGAAAGAAGAGGAGTCAAAGGAATTACTTGAGATTCGCTTTGGGGAGTTTAAGATAAGTTGTATTTTCTTTACTCTGTTTGTATGACGTTGTTTTTATATATAAAATCTATTTTTTGCAATCTTTGCCTCATGAGTCTTAAATATATTTCTTTTCCTTTCTCTTTTTCATGTGATGTGTTGATGTTGTGATATGGAAATGATGTGCTGATTTACTATGGAGAATTTTTTATGACCTTTTCACTTTTAACTTCATTTATTTTTTGATCTGGCCATTTGAATTGTTAAAACTTGTTGGGAAACATATGTTCTGAAAAGATTATGAGTTCCACAACAAAAGTGAAGGTCACATTCAATGTCCATGAATGAGAGACGTAGTTCATGGGGATTGAGTGCAAATAAATAGAAAAATATATTTTGATGGGCGTTGAATTGGAGATTTCAGAGTGACAGGCTAAAATTCTCAATTTGGTCCTAGGGTTTGGAAACCAAAGTGATAGTTAGCCTTCAGGCAAAGGGAAGTGGGAGCTCTGGAGGGAGAGCCAGTATCCTCCCAGCCTAACCACGGATTTGGCGACTAAACTTAGGATTAGCCAATGTTCTTTATACGCTGAAAAAAGGGTAAAGAATAGGAATGCTTCTATTTGGCACAATACATTTGCATCACTGATCTATGTCACAATAATCATCACATTAAAATTGGAGAGGAGGAAGACTCTTTCTTACAACTGAACTTTGTTATAAATTTTGTTTAGAAGTTTAGAACGTACTTTGGTAGGAATAGTAACTACAACTGTTTGTCATTATTTTATGAATTGAACTTACAATTGTGCTGTGATTCGATAAGTGATTTCAGTACTACGCCATAAAATTAAAGCTTTCCTGTGGGATCGATATCCAGGACTCCACTAGAGCCCTATATTACTTGAGTGGTACGTATACTTGTGTTTAATTGTGTGACTTATTATAAAACTAAATCCAGATCCTATTATCAAATTGTGGTTTTTACATAAAAGATTGGCTAAGGAACTCAAAACATGGAACTGGAATGTGTTTGGTAATATCCATCAAAAGGTAATTTCTGCTGAAGGTTTTGTTTCTGCTGTTGAAAAAGATGTTGAAGCTGGGAGAGTTTCTGAACAAGATTTAATTGCTGCTTATGCTAATTTGAAAACTGCCATAGATCAAGTGGAGTTATTTCTTTAGCAGAAAGCTACAGCAAGTTAGTTTCATCATGGGGACAGGAATTCTAAATTTTTCCATGCTATCATTAAATATAAAAGAGCCATCAATACTATTCTTCAAATTAAGACACATGACAACAGATGTTTGTTAAATCCTAAAGATATTGCTGAAAATGCTGTTACTTATTTCAGGGATTTGTTTGTCGTTCAGCCCACCAATTCTAATCTATTTTCTGCTTCATTGTTGTCTCCTACTGGGATCATTAATCAGTCTAATGACTTAGCTGCTGTTCCTGATGAACAAGAAATTTATAATGCCATTAATACTATGGACAGTGATAAGGCAGCTGGACCGGATGGGGTCACCCCAGATTTTTATAAAAAATTCTGGCATCTTATCAATTTTGATGTTACTGCTGCTGTTAAAAGTTTTTTCCATGGAATTCAATTGTCTAAATATTTTGCTTCTTCCACTATTATTCTGATTCCTAAGATTAGAAATAAAGTTACTTGGCAATATTTTAGACCTATAAGCTTAACATCCACTTTTTCTAAGATCATTAGTAGGATTTTTGTGGCCAGGTTACAACCATTGCTGAGTGAATTAATTTCAGAGAACCAAACTGCTTTCATTAAAGGAAGGTGTATTAGTGACAATGTGCTCTTGGCTCAAGAACTTTTAACTGGTCTTGATAGAAGTTGTAGAGGCTCTAACATCATTTTTAAATTGGATTTAGCAAAGGCTTTTGATACAATAAGTTGGAAATTCATTATAGATGTGTTGGTGGCAAGGGGATTCAATGCAGCTTTCTGTAATCTGATTTTCAGATGTCTTTCCAATAACTATTATAGTGTTATGATTAATGGGGAGTGCCATGGTTTCTTCTCTTCTGGTAGAGGCATTAAACAGGGTGATCCATTGTCATCTTATATTTTCATTCTTGCTTTTGATTATCTATCCAAGATGTTAAATCATGCTCAACACTCTCATCCACATACTCAATTTCAGCATAGATCTTCACAACTGATTTCTCATCTTGCTTATGCAGATGATGTTATTGTGTTCTCTAATGGCAGCAAACAATCCATTAAAAGTTTAATGAAAACTTTGACTATGTTTGAAAGTATTTCTGGTATGGTTTTTAATAAACCAAAATGTCAATTCTTAGCTGGATCCAAAATCAGCACATCTATTAAAAACTGGATTGCTGATTTTACTGGTTTTAAAGAGGCTCATTTCCCATTGTTGTATTTGGGATTTTCTTTGATTAAGGGAAGAAGGAAGTTATATCATTATGATGACATTGTTGCTAAGATAACTTCCCAAATTAACTGCTGGTCTAACACTTTTTTATCTAATGGGGGAAGAATAACTCTTCTTAAGAGTGTTTTAACATCCTTTCCTCTTTACATACTTCAAATGATCAGAATGAAGAAGAGTACTCAAAAATTAATTTCTGTTATGTTCAACAAGTTCTTATGGGAAGGTAATCATAAACAAATGCACTGGACAAATTGGGATAAATTGTGTAAGTCTATTGATTGCGGAGGTCTTGGTTTTAAAAGCTTTCAACATCTAAGCTTTTCCCTCTATTGTAAACAGTGGCTTAAATTTAGAGCCAAAGATTCTCTTTGGTCTAAATTCATGCATGGTAAATATTGTCATAATATTCATCCTACTCAAGCACGTTTCAAAATGGGTGATTCTAGGACTTGGAAGGAGCTACTTAAAGTTAGACTGAAGGCTGAAGAATTATTTACTTGGGATATTGGTAATGGTCAAATCAATTTTTGGTTTGATAAATGGTTGTATGATGAATCTTTAGCAAATCATTATACTCCTTCTTCTAATATTAAACTTGTTGCTGATTGTTGGAAAGATCTTAAGTGGAATTCTGAATTGCTTCAACCTCATCTGAATCCTGATATTATTAACAAGATTTTGTCCATCCCTATTCAGATTGCTGGGAAGGTTAGATTAATACCCAAGAATTCCTCTAATCAGAGTTTATCTAAGTTTGTTTATCATTCTTGTTTCAGCTGACAAAAGAATGATTGGGGTGCTAAATTATGGAATAAATATATCACTCCATCTATGTCCTTTTGTTGGAAACTATTTAAGGGTTTTAGAGGTCCTTCTATTTGTTTTTTTTGTCTTATTGATGAGGAATCTTTATATCATATCTTCCTTAATTGTAATCGGATTCAGCAAATCTGGAAGGAGATTCTATCCTTATTAGCACAGAATGATAGATTTTTTAAGTGGAATTCTATAGAAGCTTGTTGGCAGGATTGGAAAAATGTTTCTTGTTACTATATCCATTTGATTATTTTCTGGTTCATTTGGTTGGCTCGAAATGATATTATACATGATAATATCTCCTTTTCTTCTCAATCTATCAATAGGAACTGCTGGTCTTATTTTAACAAATTGCAGAATTTTATTGCTCCTTCACATTTTCAGAAGAAAAGAAAATTTGTTTTGGTTCAATGGAAAGAACCTATGCATCCTTGGTTGAAAATCAACACTGATGGTAGTCACAAAACTTCTTCTGCTAGAATTGGAGGACTTTGCAG
This sequence comes from Papilionanthe hookeriana x Papilionanthe teres, assembly GCA_022702705.1. Lineage (NCBI taxonomy): Eukaryota > Viridiplantae > Streptophyta > Magnoliopsida > Asparagales > Orchidaceae > Papilionanthe > Papilionanthe hookeriana x Papilionanthe teres. The sequence goes on along the minus strand of CM040428.1, from coordinate 124,039,559 downwards.
GGATTTTAGAGGACAATGTCTATGGTTCTTTGCTTGCTCCTATCATGGCTTGTTACGCACTTAAAGTCGAAATCATTGCAATTTTTGGGAGCTGCAAATTGTTTGAAAAACTGCAATTAAACTTTCTGCATTTTGAAATTGATTCCTTGCTCCTTTTACAGATTTTAACAAATAAATCTGCTATTCCATGGTTCTTTCATATTTGGATAAAAATGATCAATGCCATTACTGCTTCTAAGCAAATTATTTGGTCTCACATCTACAGGGAAGGGAATCAGCCTGCAAATTGGCTTTCATCTACTGCTTCTGAAACCTTTAATGTAGTTTGTAGTTCTGCTGTTTCTTCTTTTCCTTTATTTAGTTCTCTGTTACATGGGGATTTAATTAAGATCCCACATGTTAGATGTATCAACTCTTCTGTTTAATATAGTTTTCTTTTTCTATATATATATATATATATATATATATATATATATATATATATATATATATATATATATATATATATATATATATATATATATATATATTCATGGCTCAACATCGAGTTATGCTGGCAGGATTGGAAATGCTCTTCAGATTTGTTTATTCCTCTAGTCATTTTTTGGTAAATTTGGATGAGTAGAAATGATGTTCTTTTCAACAATAAGGAATTTTCTATCCAGACAATTATCAAGAATTGTTTATCTTATATTCATAAGGTCAAGCATTTTCTGAATTCTCAAAAGGTTCTTGTTGTTAGCAAAGTTTAGCTAGTGATTTGGAGATCTCCTAAAGCTCCCTGGATTAAAATTAACACAGATGGAAGCTTCTCTTCTTCTGGTGCTAGGATTGGAGTTCTTAGTAGGAACCACTATGGGACATGTCTTTGGTACCTTTTAGCTCCAGTAATGTCTTTTAATGGACTTGAAGTGGAAGTAATTGCTGCTTATTGGGGTCTTAAAGCTGCCATTCTGAATAATCATAATTTTATACATATGGAGTTAGGATTCATTGCTTTTAGTGCAAATTATTTTACAGGAAATTGCTGTTCCTTGGAACCTGAGTATTTGGATTAATAAGATCTTCAATTTATCTTCTTCTAAAGCGGTTATCTGGAGCCATATCTATAGAGAGGGGAACCAACCTGCAAATTAGCTTGCTAAGAGAGCTTCTTCTATGAATGAAATCATAAGCAATTCTTGTTCCTCTTCTGATTTTTGTTCTTCTTCTTTTTCTGTCTTTAGAACTTTTTTACATGGGGATATTTTATCTATTCATCATGTTAGATGTAAAAAAACCACCAAAGCTTAATAATATTTGATTTTTATGATTAATATATATATATATATATATATATATATATATATATTTGAGTTTATAAATTTTAGCAAATTAAAAAAGTCGCACCAAGTTTTTAGCACCTTTGCCAGGGAGGTGAGGAAAGGTAACTGCTAAAAATTAATTTTGTAGTATTTGAAATCTTATATTTGAATTACTAGTCATAATTGTGTGTGTTTGTTTATTGTTTGTGTGCTTATTATGTTTGTATGCATAGTATCAGATCTATAGGTTTAGTGCCTCACGATTCTGAATTAGAGCGTACTATTATAAAAATTTGAAAATAACAAAAACAATCTGTAAATCCTCACAAAATGGCGAACAATTTAAATAATCAAAAATGAAAATATACCAAGACCATTAAGAGATTATGCTAATCCAACAGTAGATGAAATTCACTTAACTATCCAAACTCCTGATGTTGCTGCTAAATCATTTGAGCTTAAAATTGCTATTATCCAAATGATACAGAATAATTAATTTGGAGGAATACCTAATGAAGATCCTAACTTACATCTCGCTAGTTTTTTAGAACTGTGTGCTACTTTTAAATACGATGGAGTGTCAAACGATGCTATTAGGCTTAGACTTTTTCTATTTTCATTAAGGGATAAGACTAAGGCATTGTTAAATTTGTTAGCATCTAGATCTATCAGAATTTGGGGAGAACTTTCACAAAAGTTTTTGTCAAAATATTTCCCTCCTTTCAAAACTGTTAAGCTGAGGAATGATATCACATCTTTTAGTCAGTTTGATGGAGAATCCATATATGAAGCTTGGGAATGATTCAAAGATCTTTTGAGAAAGTGTCCACATCATGCTTTACCAGACTGGTTAATAATTCAAACATTTTATAATGGATTAGTGGGATCTTTGAGATTGATTATCGATGTTGCTGCTGGTGGATCATTAATTTCTAAACCTTTTGATGAAGCATATTCATTAATTGAAGAGATGGCTACTAATAATTTTCAATGGCACTTTTAGCGGGTAAATCCTAAGAGAGTTGCTAGTATTCATGATTTCTAATGTGATAACTATGATAATCTCTCAAATTGCTGCACTTTTTAAGAAAATAGATCAATATGGAATGAATTATTCTCCAACACCCCCAGTGTTAGAAGAAAATTCATCAGGATAGATGATAGACTCTTAAATGTCTTATAAAACATTGAATGCCATAAATAACAAAGTCAATAATCCTTATTCAAATTTTTATAATCCTAGTTAGAGAAATCACCCGAACTTCAACTCAAATAACACTGATGCTATTGTTAACCGGTAGTGGGGAAACAATCCTATGAATCCAGTTGGAAATTCGAACAACCCAGGAAATATCAATTATAGACCTTCTTATCCTCCCAGTTTTAATAGTAATCAACAATTTAAGGAAAAGAAGTTGTCTACTGAAGAAATGATTATGAATATCAGTAATCAAATTCATGCTTAAAACATTGCAATTTAGTACATTGAGAATCAATTAGGACATATCTTTACTGTGCTTAATAATAGACCTTCAAGAAATATTCCTAGCAATGTTAAGATCAACCCAAAGATCAAAACATGGAGCAAATTAAGGCTATTCAATTAAGGAGTGGAAAAAAAATTGGAACCAAGAGTTCAAAAAGAAGACAAAGTTTAAAGAGAGGAAGTGAACATTGAGAAAGTTTATAATAAGATATATCCTTAAGAATATCCGCTAGAACCAATGAATATAACTGTTGAAAGACCACCTCCTCCTTTTCCTCAAAGACTAAAGAAACAGAACAGGGATAATAGATTTGCAAAGTTTTTGGAAATTCTTAAAAAATTAATGATAAATATTCCCTTTCTTGAAGCATTAGAGTAGATGTCTGATTATGCAAAGTTTATGAAGGATATTCTTAAAAAGAAAAGAAATTTTAAAGACCACGAGACTGTTGCACTTAGCTGTGAGTGTAGTGCAATTATTTAGAAGAACCTTCCTGAAAAAATTAAAGACCTAGGTAGTTTCACTATCCCGTGTGCTATAGGTGAGAAATTTTTTGGAAAAGCTTTATGTAATCTTAGAGCTAGTATTAATCTTATGCCTTTATCAACTTTCAAAAGATTGGGAATAGGAGAAATTTCACCTACATCTGTGACTCTTCAACTGGCTGATCACTGAGTTGTGGAATATGTATTAGTAAAGGTGAATAAAGTTATCTTTCCTGTGGACTTTATTGTATTAGATATGGAGGAAGATAAAAAAACTTCAATTATTTTAGGAAGACAATTCCTTGCTACTGGGAGAGCTATAATCAATGTTCGAAAAGGTGAATTAACCATGAGAGTCAATGATCAAGAGGTACTTTCAATATTCTAAAATCTATGAAATACCCTTCAACTGAAAAAGATTTTGAGTGCTTTCGAATGGAAATCTGTGATTATTTGAGAGAATATCATCATAAAAAAGTATTTGAAGAAAATCTGAAATGTGAGGATGAATATGAAAGTGAAAATGAAGATGATTTGGATGATATGAAGAATTAAAAGTTAGAATTTGTTCAGGAAAAATTTGAAAGATTGGATACTAAGGAAAATGAAGATTAAAGTTTAATTCCATATATCATTAACCCCTGAACTTGAGCTGAAAATTTTCTCTAATCATTTGAAGTATATGTTTTTAGGAGAATCGTCTAATTTACCAGTCATTGTATCTTCAGATTTAAATGAATATAAAGAAAAAAAAAATATTGGACACCATAAAAATATACAAAAAGGTTTTTGGTTGGTCCATAGTTGATATTAAAGGAATCAGTCCATCGATCTGTATGCACAGAATTTTGTTGAATGAACAACATAAACTTAGAGTTGATCCACAAAGGAGATTGAACCCAATAATGAAAGAATTGGTTTAAAAAGAGATTTTAAAGTGGTTAGATGCTGGAATTATATATCCTATTTCTGATAGTGTTAGGGTAAGCCCAATTCATTGTGTTCCTAGGAAAGGAGGAGTGACTGTTGACATAAATGATCGAAATGAAATTATACCAACAAGACAAGTCACTAGTTGGCGAATATGTATTTTTTATAGAAAATTAAACGCCGCCACCAGAAAAGATCACTTTCCTTTACCTTTTTTAGACCAAATGGTAGACAAACTTGCTGGACAATATTATTGCTTTTTTGGATGGATATACTGGTTATCACCAAATACCTATTGCTCCTGATGATCAAGAGAAGACTATATTTAGTAGCCCTTATGGAAATTTTGCTTTTAGAAGAATTCCCTTTGGATTATGTAATGCACCTGCAACATTTCAAAGATATATGACATCCATATTTAGCAAATTAATTGATGATGGAATTGAAGTGTTTATGAACGATTTCTCAGTATTTGGATATTCATTTGATGCATGCTTATGCAACTTAGAAAAAGTTTTAGAGGTATGCGAAAGAACAAATTTAGTCCTAAACTGGGAAAAGTGTCAATTTATGGTTGTAGGAGGAATTGTGCTTGGGCATAAATTATCTAATTATGGCATGGAAGTAGATCCTGCGAAGATTCAAATTATAGAATAATTACCACCTCCAACAACAGTGAGAGGGGTAAGAAGCTTTTTGGGACATGTAGGATTCTACAGGCGATATATTAAAGACTTTTCAAAAATTACTAAGCCTCTATGCTAACTTTTGGAAAAAGATAGAAAGTTTTATTTTAACAATGAATGCTTAAAAGCTTTCGATCTATTAAAGGAAAAATTAATCGCTACCCCTATAATAGTTTCACCTGATTGGGAGAAACCATTTGAATTAATGTGTGATGTTAGTGATTACTATTGGAGTTGTTTTAGGGCAAAGACATGACAAAATGTTTAAATTTATATACTACGCTAGTAAGACTCTTACTGATGCTCAAATTAACTATATCACTACAGAAAGAGAGTTATTAGCTGTTGTTTATGCCTTTAAGAAGTTAAGATCTTACTTAATTGGAACTAAATGTATAGTGCATACTGATCATTATGCTATTAAATATTTAATGTAAAAGAAGGATACAAAACCAAGACTAATTCGAAGGATACTTTTAATGCAATAATTTGATTTAGAGATTGTTAATAGTAAAGGGGTTGATAATCAAATAGCTGATCATTTTTCTAGACTTGAACAACCTAATTTCGATGACTTTGAAAAGAAAATCACTGAAACTTTTTCTGATGAGTAATTATATAATATTATTGAAGTAAATTTATCGCGGTATGCTGATATTGAAAACTATATCGTTAGTAATATTTTACCACCTCACTTAAAAAAGCAACAGCAGAAAAAAATTTAAGCATGATGCTAAATTTTGTTTCTGGAATGATCCTTATATGTACAAGCAATGTAAATATCTTATTATTAGGAGATGTGTGCCTTATGAAGAAATTGAAAGAATTATTAGAGAATGTCATGATTCTGAATTTGGAGGACATTTAAGAATTGATAGAACTGCACATAAGATTTTGCAATCTGGATTTTATTGGCCTACAATTTTCAGAGATGTTTATAAATTATCAAAACTTGTGATCGATGTCAGAGAATAGGCAATATATCTAGAAGAAATGAAATACCTCTTAATTTTAGTTTGGAAGTTAAATTTTTTTATACTTGGGGATTAGATTTTATGGGACTATTTATACCTTCATTTAGAAATATATATATACTGATTGTTGTTGAATATGTATCAAAATGGATTGAGGCAATAGCTCTACCTAGGTGTGATGCTAGAAGTGTTTCGAAGTTTTTAATGAAAAATATCTTCACAAGATATGGAATGCCTACAGTAATCACCACTGATGCAGGATCCCATTTTAAGAATAATCTGATTCAGAGATTGGTGGAAAAATATAATATTATGTATATAATCTTTACAACTTATCATCCCTAAACTAATGGTTTAGTAGAGGTATCTATTCTTGAAATTAAATGAATTTTGGAGAAAGTCATTAAACCTGAGAAATTAGATTGGTTTGCTAGATTAGACACTGCTTTATGGCCATACAGAACTGCTTATAAAACTTCTATAGGAATGTCCCCTTACAGATTAATCTTTGGAATAACTTGTCACTTGCTAGTTGAATTAGAATATAAAGTATATTGGTTGATCAATAAATTGAACTTTAATTTAAAAGATGCTGGTGAGAAAAGACTGTTGTAATTGAATGAATTGGAAGAAATCAAATATCAATCATATGATAATGATAGAATATACAAAGAGAAAAGAAAAATATGGCATGATCTAAAGATTGTTAAAAAGGAATTTGAACCAGGACAAAAATTTTTATTATATAATATAACAGTGAAATTATTTCCTGGGAAACTGAAATCTAAATGGACAGAACCTTTCATTGTCGTAAAAATCTATCAATTTGGAACTGTGATTATCGAAGAACCTAAATCTGGAAGAATATTCAAGGTTAATGGACAAAGATTAAAATCATATTTTGAAGGCAATAGACCTAATTTTAAAGAGGTTTTAATGTTTGATCAACCTGAATAACTGGAATTTATGTCGAGCTGACGACGTTAAACCAAGCTCTTTGTGGGAGGCAACACACAATTATTGAGTGTTTGCTTTGTTTGATGTGATATTTTAGTTTGTTTGTTACTTAATTAAGTTTATTCTTCTTTAAATATCATTAAAAACATTTAGGAAATAAACTGAATCGAAGTTTGGAAAGAATTTGGATAAAGTGAAGTTTGGCAAAATTTGAACTAGCGCTGAATGGCACTGTTATCAGCGCCAGACTACGCCGCTGTTCAGAAAATAGTTTCTCATCTTTAAATTCGAGTTTTGGCAGTTATAGGCGGCATTTCTTTCACTTGAACTACCAAAAACCGCCCCTAGACTCAAGAACTACCAAAGGAACAAAGAGGAGGATCCCAAATCTCGTCCAAATGGATTCTGACTCGATAGAAACTTCAAGATTTCAAGTTCTTAACCATAGAAACTTTGTCAGTTTCGAAGCGCAACGCCTACTCAACAAAAATATCTCAAAAATGAGGTTGATTAAGGAGTGATGCTTTGTGAATTGAGGTATGAATTCTCCTACCACCATAATTGATGAAATTATTATTCAGAGACGTTGGGCAGTGCTATGTTATATTACTATCACCGTAGTTGTTCCAGTTGTGAAGGAGTTTTATGCAAATCTTCATGGAATCAATCAAGGATCAGTCTATGTGTGAGGTAGGTTTGTTACATTTACTCCTACAAAGATTAATGATTTATACATGATTTAGAATGTGTCAATCTATCACTATTCAAATTTTGCCTCGATGAAGGAGAACATGATTGATATATATAGATATCTGGAGGATGAAAGTGATGACTGGGAGATAAGAGATAACAGGTATGTAAGTTTTTTGACCACACTATTAAATCCTACGTTGAAGCACTTACATTATTTCATATGTGCAAAATTGCTCCCAAAAATGAAAATTAGTAAAGTAACTAAGGAGTGCGCTATTATGAACTACTTTATTCAAATGGGGATGTCTATTGATGTTAGTTTGATAATTGTTAAGTCTGTTTTAGAATTGATCGTTCATGGATCAAAGTATGGGCTTGGACATCCTTCCACCATATTTCTCCTCTGCAGTCAATCACAAGTGCCATATGAGAACTAAGAAAGAGTACTTCTACCTTGGAAGCCTATAGACCCAGCAGATGCATATAGTAACCAGGCAGTTAGTGATATGAATGACATGAGCATCATTGAAGATCAACCATCTCAGAGGTCAACACCTATTCCTCCTTACTTTCCTGAAAGTTCACAGATCATCTTGAAGAAAATTAAGAAATTGGAGAAGGAAGTACAACACCTGATGAATGCAATCAACAATTTATCTGACTTCTTTGATCATCTGGATTGGAGAATGAAGGAGAACTTTGATCATTTTGGGTATCTCAACGGAAGTTTGACACAGTTTATGAAATGGAAAGGTTGTATTGAAGAGGATTCTACCAAGGAATTTCTGTTTTATCTGTTCTATAATCTATTCGTTCACGCTGAATGAATTGGAAATTTAAGAGTTAATGATAGTTCTGAGGAAGAATGAAGACATGATTATTGTATTTCTGTGTTTGTGTATTTGCTTTGCTTTGCTTGGATGTAATATTTGAACTTGCTTTATTTTTTAGTTTTCAGCGATATTGTGTTGTGGTTGTGATCGACGCTGAATTTTAGAATTATATGGCTAGACGGTGTATAGTGTGTAGTGTTATGTGTATGTGTCTATAACTTAGATTTTATATATGAAAGTGATGTTTTGTGTTGTGTGTGTTTAGAAAAATCATTTGTCATGGCTTTAGAATGTTATTCAATGCTTAATTAGACTAATTAGACGTCGGAGTGGACTTAAAAAGATCAAAATCGAAAAAGATAGTCGAAAGCCTAGTTTTTAAACTGGCGTCAAATGGCGCTGTCACCAGCGCCGGACCGTGCCAAAAGATAGAGAGTTTAGCCATAAGAGTAGAAAAATGCACCGAACAACGCTGTCGCTAGCGTCGGACAGCATTACACCAGAAAAAGGCCTAAAACTCCAAATTTCATGATTTAACCCTGGGACCGCCATTTTTGCCCAAATCATCGTCTTCTACCTCCAGCCAAGGCCGATTTTTGCACTTAAGGCTCACTAGAATTTGGATTTGAAGCAATTTCATGACCGAAAAAGTTTGAATTTCATCTTCTCTTGGTAAGAACTGCACTTTAACCTTTTTTTTTACCGTGGAAATCTCCTACATTAGGAAGATTTGAAATTTTGAAGTTTTTAGAGAAACTTTGGAGATTTTTCATGGTATTTGAGTTCTCATTTATTTACATTTTCCTTGGAGTCCATTACGTTGCAATTTTGTGTTTGATTTGGATAAATTTGATATTTTTAGACAAATGGCTCCAAGAATTTCAATGGGGAAGAGAAAATTTGATTATGATGAAAGAAAATTTGTGAATTTTAAGGATTATTTGTTCTTTAATACATTTATTAGAAATAAGAAATGTTTTCAAGAGAAAGCCTTCGAAAATACTGGAGGTATGCTTGAAGAATTTATTGTGAATCGTCATTGAGAGATTTTCTGTTATTTCACCATTGAAGCCATGCTGGGAATTCTTAGAGTGTTTTATGCAAATATGTATTATTCTGAGAGTGAATACATAATGGTTAGAGGATAGATGGTTGAATTCACCCCTGCTCGCATCAATACATTTTATCAGTTAAGAGCGCCTTTTTCATGTGAATACGAAAATTTTCCTATTACGAATGAAGCTTTGGATATGATTTTAAACTTTTTGACTGACAGAGAAGGGGAATGGAAGGTGAAACAAAGACTAAAAGTTAACTTCCCCCTTTCTACTTTGAATCATGTATCAAAAGCCTGACACTATTTCATGTATGCAAGACTTTTGCTTACCAACAATCACAACGAGGTTACTGTAGATAGAGCTGTTCTAAATTACTGTATTCAGAACATGAAGAATATTAATATTAGGGCTAATATTCATAAGAGTATTTTGACGAGTTTAAAAGTAGAGACTACATGTGGACTAGGACACCCCAGCCTGATTCATGCCTTGTGAATTCAGTCAGGTGTAGCAATTAAAGATAATGATGAGGTAGTCCATCCCCTGAAGTCTATTACTAAACTAAATTTGAAAACCCTATGAAGCCCATGTAGGATGGAATTGGAGTAAGAAAGCTTATGAGCCTTCTTCTAGTCATGAGAAACCGTCTAAATCTAGGGAGCCTACTCTGCATGATGTTATGGATCAGTTGGAAAGGTTAAACACCAGAGTAGAGGGGCTAGAAGAAAGGAACAAAATAAATGATGATTATCAAGTGCGGTGGAGAGAATATGAGATAACTTATCATGACACACATATGAAATTTTTCAGGGGAGACACTAGTGTTGTATTTCCTACTTACCCTGAGTACACTCCATACCAGCCTGAAGAACTAGATGGTGGTGGAGCTTCTGCAGATGAAGATTGGTAGTTTTATAGTTTTATTTTAATTTTATTTTTGTTTGTATATGTGATGTACCTGAAATTCTCTTTGATTAGTATTTGTGATGTAATGTGTATTTGGTTGTGCTTGTAGCAGACTTAATGTTGATTTGTGATGTACGTGATGTGATAGTAGAGTTTGCATGTGCTTGGTTTGTTAGTTTAAAATGTGATAGTAACAGTTGGATGTTAATGTTGTGTACATAGTTTATGTTGTATGTTTTTAAAATTCTTCCCTTACAAATTTCTAACCCATATTTGTCTATAGAAAGGCTCTTAATTATTTCAAGCCTACTATTCTACTTTATGAAGAAAAACCTGCTTAAACTCAAAGGTATGAAAAGCCCAACATATTGAGGTATGTGTTATATGTTTATATCTTTTCTTTCTTCCCATGTCAATTGTTTTGATATTCAAAAATTTAAGTTTGAGGGAGGGAAAGAATTAACAATTAAGTGTTCTCATTTAAATGTATTTTAAAAATTATTAATATGATTTCCTGTAATAGAACTCAATTTTAGATAACTATATTTTGATTTTATTTAAGTATTTTATAAAAATTGAATGAAAGTATTTGGTAATGAAAAGTAATTTTGTAGGCTAAGATATTTGGTATAAGAGAATAGGACTATAGTTAACTATTCAAAGTAAGAAAAACTTATGTTTGAAATATTAAGAATCTTAAAACCTTATGTGATAGGAAAAGATTAAGGCACTATGATGAATCATTAATAAGCTATAAAAATGCCTATAAGATAAAGGATTGTGGTAAGTTTCAAATTTACGGTGAGAAGGGTGAAGTTCAAAATTATTAAAGGCTATCTAGATACAGTAATACTCATTTAAAAAGAAAAGAAAAGAAAAGAAAAGAAAAAAAAGAAAAGAAAAGAGAAGAAAGAAAAGTGAGGAGAAGCTTTAGGAGTTGCCTAATCAAAAATTGGCTTCACTTGGACCTACCTAAAGGGAAAAACTTAATTAATTTCCTGAACTTATATGTGTGGATTAGCATCTTTACCAGTAGTGTTCTCATAAACTTCTTTTCATGTAATCCTTTTAAGTGTCTTAATAGGACAAACTACAGTCATTTTTGAAATAAATAGAAGGCTAGAACTCCTAGACTTAATTACTAGATAGTCTTACACCTGCAGAATTTACTTGAATTATTCAAAGATCTTTCTGAAAATTTTATCATTGTACTTATCTAAGTCAAAATTATGGTATTCTAGAAAGAAAGTTCATTGTAGTGGATCATTATTTTATGTATTAACTAAAATTACTTGAGGACAAGTAATAGTTATGTTTGGGGATCTTGATCCGCTGCAAATTTGATAGCTTTTTACTATTCATTTCATTCGTATTTTTGATGATATTACGCTTTAAAGAAAGGTATTTTCTTGATTTCATGCAAGTACAATGATTTTAGGCCTTTGGAGCAAAAGGAAGCGAAAAGTAGCAAATTTGGAGCAAAAAGAGACAAAAGTGCATTTTATTGAATAACACCGAACGACGCTGTCACCAACGCTGGACCGAGCTATTTTATAAAGAGTTGCGACCGATTGGCGGAACAATGTGTGAAAGGTGCTCTATCCAGCGCCGGACTGCGCCCTATCCCGAATTCAAACTAGATTCAATGTATTTAATCGGATTTTGGAGGTTTGCTTGAGGAAAATCTTGGAAAATTAGTTATGGCCGAATTTAAACTTCTTTGGAGCCAAATTTAATGAGGGAGAGAGAGTTTAGAGTGTTGAGAGAGTTTAGAGAGAGTGTCTTTTTCATTTTTTTAAGAAATCTAGGTTTTGTGTTTTTTCTTCTAAGGAGTGTAGGAGAAGAGGGAAAGTAAGAGATTTCTTCTTCCTTACTCGTCTAAAGAGAGAATTGTGTGTTGTTGTGAAGAAAGAAGATGAGTCAAAGGAATTCCTTGAGATTCGCTTGGGGAAGAGTTTGAGATAAGTTGTCTTTTCTTTTCTATGTTTATATGACGTTGTTTGTATATATAAAATCCATGTTTTGTCATCTTTTCCTCAAGAGTCTTGAGTAGATTTCTTTGTCTTTCTCATTTTCATGTGATGTGTTGATGTTGTGATATGGAAATGATGTGCTGATTTATTATGGAAAATTTGTGAAGACCTGTCCAATTGAACTTCTAAATTCATTTAATTTTTGATCTGTCCAATTGAATTTTTAAAACTTGTTGGGAAACATATGTTCCGAAAGGATTGTGAGTTCCACAACAAAAGTGAAGGTCACATTCAAAGTCCATGAACGAGAGACGTAGTTCATGAGAATTGAGTGCAAATAAATAGGGAAATATACTTTGATGGGCTTAGAATTAGAGATTTCAGAGCGACAGGATGAAATCCTCAATTTGGTCCTAGGGTTTGGAAACCAAAGCGAGAGTTAGCCTTCAGGCAAAGGGAAGTCGGAGCTATGGAGTGAGAGCCAGTATCCTCCCAGCCTAACCACGGATTTGGGGACTAAACTTAGGATTAGCCAATGTTCTTTATACGGTAAAAAAATGGTGAAGAATAGGAATGCACCTATTTGGCACAATACATTTGCATCACTGATCTATGTCAGAATAATCATCACATTAAAATTGGAGAGGAGGAATACTCTTTCTTACAACTGAACTTTGTTATAAAATTAGTCTTCTATTAGTTTAACTTGTTAGAGGTTTAGAACGTACTTTGGTAGGAATAGTAACTACAATTGTTTGTGTTTATTTTACGAATTGAACTTACTTTTAATTGTGTTATGATTTGATAAGTGATTTCTGTACTACGCCATAAAATTAAAGCCTCTCTGTGGGATCGATATCCAGGACTCCACTAGAGCCCTGTATTACTTGAGCGATAAGATACTTGTGTTTAATTGTGTGACTCATTATAAAACTATATATATATATATATATATATATATATATATATATATATATATATATATATATATATATATATATATATATATATATATTGTTGACCTCAATTTTGGTGAGGTCTTTTGCTTCTCTCTTTAGTACTTAGGATCTAGCCTTAGGATTTTCCTTTGACTAATCTTAGAGGACTAGAAATGAGACCCACCACTTAGAAATTCAAAACACTTCTTAACTCCCTGCAAACACCACAAGTTTGATTATAAACCCCTAAGTCACTTGGAGGGTTAAAATCAATATGTGGAGGTTTAAAGGATGAGTTTCCTATAGGACTCTTTGGCCTTAGGACTACCCTGGGTGGATTGGACTGGTGAGGGTTGACTTGCACATACACCACACTCTCACATAAATCCTAAGTCTTAAAACCACATTCTCACCCAACTTGACTTCCTGACTCATGCAGGTAATTCATATGGATGGTCCTTAACCCCTAAGCCCCTAGCTAAGAGGATTAGAAACAACATAGTGAATGCCTCAAATGAGTCCTCTCATGGCTCATATGGGCTTGATATGGCTTCATGGCTTAACCAAAATAATTCCATTTCACTCAGACTTGATCAATCTTCATTTTTCCAAAATTTCAGTTTTTGACCCCCGGGGCCCCAGACCCGCCAAACCTACTAAATAACCTTGAAATGACCCAAAATTTACAAAATTACCTAAATCACCCAAGATTCCTCAAAATCAATCCCAAACACTTCCCACCACTCAAATTGACCATCTTTGGCAAAAAATACCAAAATTTCTAAAAGTACCCCCAAAATTACTAAAATACCCTTTTACCCCAAAAATCCAAAATTCTAAAAAATTCCCAGAAAATTCCAGAAAATACCAAATATTTCCAATTTCATTTTGTTCAACTACACCATGGGCTAATTTTGCCAATTTACCCAACTTTTACCAAAACCCCCAATTTGACCCATTTTAAACCCAAGTGAACCCAATGTCAAACCAAACCACCCCAATTGACCTCAATTTGGGTCCAATTCAATTCTAAACTCCAATTCAATATCCCCAATATCAATTTAGACCAAATCAAAGTCCAATTTGATTGACATTTGGGCCCAATTCCATGTTGGGGCTTAGGGCCCAATTTTGGCCCATGCCCCAAACCTAGCCCAAACCTAGCCCAATTCAACTCCAATTGGCCCCAAATCTTTTCTAAAACCTTCCTAACATTCCCAAAAACAAAACACTAACTTGATTTGCCCAAAATTTGAACCTGAAATCCACCCAAACCTAACCCAAAACCAAAATCCCTTAAATTGACCTAGCCCAAACCTAACCCAAATGGGCTCAAATCCCAAAATTAGAGCTCAACCAAAATTGAAAACTCTTTGTAACACTCCCATAAATATTTCCCAACATTAATTTTACATCAAATCTAACATTAGCCCAACCTTAGCCCAAGTTAGCCCAATTTGACCCACTTTGGCCCCTTTAACTAAAAAGCCCAAATTCAACCCAATTCTACTCCAAACCACACCAAATTGATTCCAAACCATTTATGAAACATCCCTAAACTAAACCCAACATTTATTTAGCACAATCCTTTACAAAATTTTCATCCCAAATTTATTTTAAATCCAAAAGCCCACTTCCTTAAACCACTTTAAAAGCCCATCCAAAACCATTTCAAAAAGCCCAAAATCAATCCAAAGCCCACATGACAAATTCTTCTCATCATACCTTTAATTGAAATCATCCCTAAGTCCTAAATCAATAATCAAGCCACATGCCAAATTATCCCTAAATGCCAAAAATTTCTAAAACCCTTTTTCATGAAACAAGCCAACCTTTTCCAAGCCAAATACAAGCTAAATGTGAGCCATTTACAAGCCATATGAAGCCATGAAAGTCTTGACACCTCACCATGTCATTTATGGAAAATGGAGGGGTCCCTTTCTTAAACCTTCCCTAAGCCTTTTTAACCTCATCCATGATACACACTAAACCATGCTTAGCCACCTCACCATGGATGGAGACTTCTCCACTCCAATTCAAGTCGAGCCATATGATTCCCTTCGACTCAAATCAGGCCTTGGTGGGTGCACCAAATCCAAATCCATGCCTTTGACTAAACCAAGCCCAAAATGATCCCTTCCCCCTTCCACTTTGATTCAACTCCTTTACACATGTCCAAAGCCAATTGTTGGCACCAAACTCAAGCCCTGACCACCCTGACCCTGAAGGTGACCCATGCCTGGCCGGCCGACCACCACGGCCACCGGAAACCACCGAGCGAGAGGCTGATTTGAATAAAAAATTCGATTTGAACTTTCTGAGTTGTCCCATGCCCAATGGCCATTACAGTTGTTCTTCCCTTGGCCAAGGCGGTTGATCCGAGCCATTAAACCCCCACAGGAGGCCCTCCGACCACCTCTATTTAAACCCACTTACCTCTCGGCCAAAGCAAGCGTATGAACCAAACCTTGAGGAAACTCTGCAAAATTGCTCCAGGACCTTCTCCTAACCCAGAGCGAGTTGATCCCCGAGTGTTCCTTTGCCACTAATCCCCACTAACAGAGCTCGATTTCGAGTTGAAAATCCACCTAAAAATAGGGCACTTCACCACGGTGAGCCAATCTTCAAATTGATTGACCCTACACCTTCACCGAGACCGAGAGGAGAAGTTCCCGACAAAAGTCCCCTCACCGGGCCGGCCATTGCTTCCAGCCTCCAAGCTTTGTGATCGGCCGTGGACACCTTCATACTTAGACAATTCCCGCGAGCCGGAGACTTCATGCGGAGCTTGCTTGGACTCGATCGAAGGAGACACAGACCCTCGGATCGAAGCTTCACTTCTGCGAGCAAAGGTATGAACTCATTCTTGCTCCCGAGCTTCCAGCGATTCCCCATTTTGTTTAAACTAATTTCATAGCTTATAAACCATATGGATGTGTTCATCTCTTCAAGACGAATCCATAGAGCACAAGAACTCGAAAATACATTGAGAATCGAGAGAGATATTAGGGTTTGAGTGTGGACGGTCACGGGTGCACACCAGTCGTAGACAATGACCAGGAGCCGTTGGATCGCTCATGTATCGAGCGGATGGTCGAGATCAAGCCGGACAGCAGAATTTTACGTGAACCGCGGGCCCCTGGAGCGGTGAGTCAGATGGCGGCGCCGAATCACAGAGCGACGCGTGGGCTTTCGATCCGCCGTAGGATGACGTGGCGCCGAGTCCGATAAGTAGGAAATTAGGGTAATTTTGAATTATTTAAATACCAGAACTTCAAAAATTCATATCTTTGCATAGAAAAATCACAAAAATAAAATAAAAATACCTCCTTGCTCAGTGAACATAGGAGAATAATATGGAAAAGAAATCAAGTTAATTGGATGAGTATTTTATTTTTAATAATTTATTTACTGTTTCTAATGTTTTGATTCTCCATTTGCATAGAAAATTCACCATGGCATGAGACCATAGGGCTTTTGAAGCCTCTGATCTTGGGAACATTCTCTGAATTTTTCAAGGTCAAAGACCATCTCTGTGAAGAGTTATTGATTTTTCAAGTTCATGTCACTGTTTTAGGTATTTTAATTCCAATAATTAGCATGTTGTAAAATAAATTCTAGGAACATTTGGTGATGTTTCTTAGGACCAGGGAACCCTTTGAAAAATGTATTTTGAGTTAATTCATCATAATAACCTTAATTGGCATAAACCCCTAAAATTGAATTTGAATTAATTAGGGTTAACCACACATCAAATTGACTTGAAAATAATTCTCCATTGCTCTTTAGGGTCAGAGGAACCTTACATAAAATTTTGAAATCAATTGGACTTGATTAACCCCACCAAATGGATTGATTAAGCCTCATAAGCAAAATGGAACTTTAAAAATTCATAACTCCAAAAATACTTTTCAAAAATTCACAAAAATGGTTTGGAGCTTCTCTGATATTATGGGAGTTCAGGAAAATTAAAATTGAAATTTTCTAAAAAAGTTGATTTTTCACAATATTTTAATATTTTAATAATTTAAAAAATAATAAAAATCACAAAAATATTAAAAATCATAAAAATGTCACATTTTGACTTCTAATCATTTAGGAACAAACCAAATATTTTTCCTAAGTCCCTAGGGTAAGATATTGAATTTTAAAGGCTTAATGTAATTTTTAATATTAAGAAAAATGAATTTTCAACCTTCTTCACTAAAATAACTCTAATAAATCAAAGAAAAATCAGAAAATTATAAAATTTATTGCTCTGAACTCCTTGAGGTCAGAGAAATTTAAGAAAAATATAAAATCCATTTTTTAACTTTTATTTTATTTTAAAATTAATTAACCCTCTAAAACTCAAAATAATTGTAATAAATAAAATATAATTCAAACCAAAATTGGTCCAAGTGGTCCTCTGATCATTAGGAACATCCCATAATTTTCTTAAGGACAAAAAATTTACCTTGGTCATGTTGTTGAATTTTGCTTGAAAACCCCTATTTTCTACTAAAAATAATTATATAAATAAATTAAATTCAGAAAAATCACATTTTCTCCTCTAATGTCTTAATTGACATGTGAGTGAGGTGATATAAAAATTTCATATTCATTTGAGCTCAATTTAGTGAGTTATGAAATAAATAAGCCTAAAAGGGCATAAATGTAATAAAAAAATTTTAACCCTTAATTAAAACTTTAGGTTTAATCAAAATGGAGGGTAAAATATTTGATTTTAACTTTCTCTTGGATGATTGAAACTTAGGGAGATTAAAAGGGTAGAAACCCATTAAACACTTTAAAAATATCAAAATGAAACTCTAATTAATTAAATAATTTGAATTTTGGAAAGAATATATATATTTAAATTTAGATTATTAAAATAGGGATATTATTAAGAGGATATTTATTCTTTAATTTAAAAATCCTTAAATAAGTCACTTTAACAATATTTTGTTCTTAACTAAAAATTAAAATAATAATTAAAGTTAAATTTAAAATATTGGAATTAAATTTTAAATTAAATTAAATTAAGTTAAGTCAAGGTTTAAATTAAATTAAATTAACACCTTAATAATCAAATTAAATTAAATTTAAAATATTGAAATTAAAATTAAAATTAAAATTAAATTAAATCAAATTTAAAATATTGAAACTAAAATTAAATTAAAATTAAAATTAAATTAAATTAAAATTTAATTAAAATTTAATTAAATTAAATAAAAAATTAAATTAAATTAAATTAAAATCACTTAAGAACAAACCTAAATGAAATCATTAAGAGTTAAATCAAAACATATCAATAATCCTAACACCTCTTTCTATCTAAGTAAATGTAAAACGTTAACATAAATCTGAAATATTAAGGTAATTGAAAGTGTAAAGATTTAAATTAAATCTAAAATAATTTGAACACTATTCCAAACTTAAACCTCATAATTAAATCACTTTAAATCATTAACTCAAACTTTAAATTAAAAATCATTAAAATTCTCAACAAGCCAACTTGCCGTTAAAGGCTTTAATTATTATAACTCTTAAATAGAGTATTAAGTGAAATGCCATGTCACACATAAGACATTCAAATGTCCTAAGTTCTCTGAGCAAGAAACAACATAAAAAATGAAAATCCTTGGATGATTGATTCATCAAAATGATAAAATTTACTTGGACTCAAAATAATCCCAGAAGTATTGAAAAGATGTTTAGGACTCGTCCTAAGCACTTCCTCAATAAGACGGGATGTTTTAGAAGAACAATTGAATTTAATTGTTCTTTGATGAAGAAAATCATCTTTAAACAAAACACAACAACCTAGACATCATAGGAGATGACTAGCAATAGGATTAGGAATTTGGTAAACAACCAAAACCCTTCCCTTAGCTTTACCTAAGTACTTGTTGAAATATTTAAATGCCTTAACATGTGTTTTAAGTGCAGCTTGGGATGACGGGAAGACCCTCCAGGTACGATTTTATTTTATTGCACTTTACTTTATTGCAATTTACTTACATGCACTGTACTTTACTTTTCCTTGCATTTTAAACAAGACTGTTGCATGAAAACCAAAACCTTTAGGATAGTCCCTGAACTGAAACCAAAACTAAATTAAAAGTCACCACAAGATAAAATTCACCGCCACAACATTCCAAAATATAAAATAACTCAAAATTTAATTACAAACAGAACAACAAAACTACAATTGCAACTAAATTAAAACGTCTCGTTAAGTGATCGGGAATACCTCGGATGATGTAACCCACGTGTTGCTTATGGGATTTCCCACGGTCTAAATCAAAGTGTGGAACTCATTCAGTTGAGTTTAGCAAATTCATCTAGACTAAGTGAATTCGATGAAAATAATGGTGCCGGGATGACGGAACCATGGGATCTTAATCGGTTCTTTTTAAACAACTTTAAGATTTATTTTAATTAAGATATTAAAAACACTTGGATTTTAAGATTTTCTCTAAACC
Organism: Papilionanthe hookeriana x Papilionanthe teres; assembly: GCA_022702705.1. Classification (NCBI taxonomy): domain Eukaryota; kingdom Viridiplantae; phylum Streptophyta; class Magnoliopsida; order Asparagales; family Orchidaceae; genus Papilionanthe; species Papilionanthe hookeriana x Papilionanthe teres. The sequence goes on along the minus strand of CM040428.1, from coordinate 124,019,868 downwards.
AAAACACTTCTCTCATCTCCTGATTTATGACTTCTAAAACTAAACCTCTGCAACGACAAGGAGCTCGGAGCATGGTGGGCAGCATGGCCATCGTCATCAGCAAAACTCGAATCTACTTCAGCAAAACTTTCCTTAGAATTAAACAATCAAGCCATAGGACTTCGAAGTAGTTTGCCTAGTGCAACATAAATCCTCAACTCTTCGTTAGGCATTTACATAATAATGTTATGTAAATTAAGCCCTAACCGGTCTTAGAACTCCGAGGTAGTCGTTTGGTACGACATAAACCCTCACATCTCCAAGGCTATTTGTATGATCATGTCATGCAAATAAAAGTCCTAATTAATTAAAATTGGCAGGATGGAAACATTGAATAATTTCGTCAAATTGAAGCCAAACAATAGGATAGTTTGGGAAGTTGCCAAGATTTTTCTTGGATCCTCAGCTTCTCCTACTTCTCTTCTATTGGATTCCCAAAATAAACTGTTCCGAATTTGAGCTAATCCCTATTGAAATTTCCAAAACTCAATCCTTTGAAAACCTTAAACTTTGAAATTCTTGAAAGCAAAACCACTGATCATTATCGAGAGTTTTTTTAAATGATTTCCGTCATTTAAGATGTAATTAACTATATGAGCTTGCCCTTATAGGGAACTTTAAGAACCCAGGTAATATAAACCCTGTTTAATTCCTTTATATTAAACAGGGGAATTTGTCGGCTTATAAAATTGGTTCACAGACCAAAAGGATGTCACAAATCTTCTAGTTTATTTAATCGAGCCCCATCGTCAAGCAGTGTGTCTATTCTTCAGATAGATACACGGTTTGTGATGCAGTGCTCGTTTATATAAACTATTTGGGATGTGAGATCAGTTTGATTTCATATTTTTAAATTTTTAAATTTAAAATTATTTTCAAAATCAAATACTACTTTCTAAATTACATATATATTTAAATTAAATTTAAAATCTAAAATTCGCCTACAAACCCCTTTTTTTTAAAAGTACAACACATAACCTAATAATATGCCGACATATATATATATATATATATATATATATATATATATATATCTTAGTTCATAAATTTTGGCAAATTAAAAAAGTGGTACCTATGGGCCATGTATATGAAGAAGAAGTACTGAAGAGAAATCCACCCTAACTTACTGAAGAGGAAACTGAGAGACTCCAAAATCTTGGTGAGATGCTCAAAGCTAGACCTCAAGCTAAAAAGATGTCTTTTTGGGACTTGGGAGAGCAGAAGATTAATTTCTATTTAGATAGATGATGCCCACTTGTAATGCTTCAACCCACTACCACTGATATAAATATTGATCTCCAAGTGAATGATTGCTTGAGGAGGGAGCAGTGGGACCTGAACAAACGCCAAATTTTGATTCATGGAGACTTAGTGGACCAAATAAGCAAGGTACATTTTGACAAATCCAGAGCTGACAAGGTTGTTTGGCAAACTAGTAATTCCCAAAGTATCACCAAACACATCTACTCCAAACTGTATAACTGGGACCTCACTTTTTGGGGAGAGACCATTTGGAACAAGTATCTGACCCCCTCCATGTCCTTCCTTTGCTGGAGAGTGTTTCACAAAATGCTCCATACTGATGATATACTAAAACTTAAAGGACTATGGAGTCCTTCCAGATGTTGGCTTTGTTTACAAGAGGAGAAAACTATCCAACATCTATTTTTTGAATGTAGATACTTAAAGGGTGTTTGGAAGGAATTCTCTCACCATCTGTCTATGGATACTATCAATCTAGGTTAGTCCAACTTCTATTCTTACTGGCTGAGCTGGAATCAGGTAGGGGCTGGGTCTATACCCTTCTTGGTGACTTAGTTCCTTTGGATGGAAAGGAACCAAGCTAAGTTTGACAACTGACTTCTTACTAAAAAGGAGGTGGGGAGATTCTGTTGTTCATTCCTCCTAAAGCTTATCAAACATAAGAAATTCCCTAATGTTTATATTCATTCTATTGTTGTTACTCAAAGTCCAATTCAGATCATTCTGTCACTTGAAAGTCCCCACCTAAACACTAAATTAAGGTAAACACTGATGGAAGCTTTTCAACACTAGGAGTAGGTATTTGAGGGATTTTGCATAGTTCACCTTGGTGGCTTCTTGCTCTTCTTTCAGACACCTATTGATGTTACTGATGCCATGGAAAAAGAATAAGCAGCTGTGTACTAGGCAGTTAAATTAGCCAGCCTAAATCAGTGGGGCCATCTGTTGGTGGAAGTGGACTCAACTAGCTTGTTAAAAGTCCTGTTGGAGATAGAGAAGTCTTCCTGGCACCATTTTTACTAGATAAACAAGATTAATGCTTTCAGAGATCAAATAGAGATACAATTTTCATTCATCTACAGAGAAGGCAATAGACCAGCTCATTAGATTGTTAGAAGTGGCTTAGTATCTAATGATGTGTTTGTATCCTTCCTCCCCCACTCCTGCTCTTATTTTCCTTTTGGAGGGTGATCATTTAATGGTCCCTCATCTTAGAATTGTAAACTCTTTTCAAGTAATGAATTGACCACTTTTCTACAATATATATATATATATATATATATATATATATATATATATATATATATATATATATATATATAAGCCTTAAATGTTTGAAAATAAAAATTCTACAAATCCTTAATTTTCCAAAAATACAATTCTTCCTACTAAAGATAGTTATTCATTTTCCCAAGTCCTCTACTAAATATCTTTAACTCTTGGTTCACCATTTTCACTAAAAATATCAACTAAGTTTTCCTACTCCATTTCTATGCTTAAAATTCTAACATTCTTAAGGTGACTCCACATAACCATAATCATTAGAAATAAAATAAAAATTTATTTTTAGTACTTTTGAAAACAAGTAAGGTTTAAATTTGAAAGACATTTCTTCCCCCCCCCCCCCAAACTTAAGCACAAACATGTGTAACAATTAAGTACAAAAATATGCAGCAGGGAAAGATCACTTTATAATTTACTACACATCCTAAAAAAATATCAACAAATAGCACATGGTAGAATATTGGAATAGAAAGTAAATCTAGCCTAAACATGCTTGCAATAACACTATAAAGGATTTTTAAATAGAATAACAGGTACAAAACGAATATTAAACAGGAACACATTTTGAACTTTATAAAGGAATTTTTGGATGCTAACAAGTTTAAAATATTGAGATAATTTGTCATCTCTAATGACTCATTCAACTTGACTCACAAACATAGACACACTAACTCCAATACATAGACTCACAGATTCATAAACAAACAACAACTAAGGTTAATTCGATCTCCCTTCTACTTACATTTCCCCTCCTTACTTTCAATTTCTAACGGAAGAAACTACACTAAAAGTGTGGGTGTATTATAAGATTTTATATTGTTATCACCTATGGACCAGAATTCTCTTATGCGTTGCGAATTCAGAGTTGTTCTAAGTCCAAGGTATACACAATCTAGTAAATAAAATTAGTGCAGTTCATCCGGATGTTATTCACTAAGTAAGTTCATGGCCTTACTCAGTGAAGAAAAAGTCAAATAAAGGAAGTAATAGAGTTCACATGGAGTGGTCCAAGTCCAAACTCTACATGCTTCAAGGTAGTGCTTAGTTCTGCTTAAGAACTAAGTCGTAACAGGCTCGTCAGTCTGCTACTACCAAAAGTCATATACAGATCTAGTCATGATGAAGAAATTACCTTACAACATTAATACAATCCACTCTTACACATCAAACACAGATTCAATTCCAACATCTTTCTATTTTCCAATCTAACATAACAACGATCACACTAAACATAAAACAAAGATAACTATGGGTTGCCTCCCACGAAACACTTGGTTTAACATCGAAGAACCGATGTATCCAATGTTTACTCTGGTTACCCCAAAATTAGAATCTCATTCATTTTGTCTGTATACCATGGAATATGCTATTCAGTAATTTTGAATAACTCTTTTTAGAAGATCTTTTACTGATTTCATCATTCAATTCAGGTTCTTCTTGTGATTGAGTCGAATATGAAGATATAAAGACCAGTGATATAGATGAATTCCCTAAATAGGTAGGCTTTAAAATTGTATGGGGGTATATCCATCTTAAGTTCATGAGAATTTTCAACATATGGAATTAAAAGTTTACTATTTTTAGTAATGTCAATCATTTCAAACCTCTCATAAACATACATACAGTCCTCATTAAACAACATTTTCAACTCAACATGAAAGTCCATTTCGATCACATCTGTTAACTTACTTTCAAAACTTTCTTGGAAATGATCTTTACTTAGATAATTAATTTCATCCATCTAAAAACAATCATCATCTTTTCTCCCAGCTGGATATTTCATAGTCTTTAACACATCAAAAGTGACTTCCTAGTTATTAATATTCATAATCAACTCTCTTTTTTACACATCTATCATAGCCTGTCTAGTAACAAGGATAGGTCTCCCCAAAATAATTGGATTTTCTTTATCTTCCTCCATATCTAATACAATAAATTTCATAGGAAAGATAAATTTATCCACTTTAAGAAGCACGTCTTCAATGAGCCCCTTTGGATAAAGATAGATCAATCAACTAATTGGAGAGTTACAGTAGTGGGAGAAATATCGACTAAAGCTAGCCTTCTAAAAATAGATAGATGTTGACCTCATTTTTGATGAGGTCTTCTCTCCTTCTTTTTAGTACTTAGGATCTAGCCTTAGGCTTTTCCTTTGACTATCCTAGAGGATTAGAATCGGGACCCACCACTTAGAAATTCAAACCACTTCTTAACTCCCTGCAAACTCCGCTAACTTGATTGTAGACCCCTAATCACCTAGAGGGTTGAAATCAAATGTGGAAGTTTAAAGGATGTGATCCTATAAGACTCTTTGGCCTTAGGACTGCCCTGGGTGGCCTGGTCTGGTGAAGGGGCTGACCTACACACACACTACACTTATACACTACATTTTCACACACCTCCTAAAACCACACCTATACCCAACTTGACCTCCTGACTCATGAAGGTGATTCACATGGGTGGTCCTTAACCCCTAAGCCCTTGGCTAAGAGGGTTAGGAATAACATAGTGAATGCCTCAAATGAGTCCTCTCATGGCTCATATAGGCTTAACATGGCTTCATGGCTCAACCAAAATGATTTCATTTCACTTACATTTACCCAATCTTCAATTTTCCAAATTTTTAATTTTTTGACCCTAGGGACCCTACACCCGCCTAGCTTACCCAAAACCCTTGAAATTACCCAAATTTTTCAAAATTCTCCAAAATCACCCAAATTCCTCAAAACCAATCCCAAACATTCCCACATCACTCAAATTGATCATTCATAGCCAAAAATACCAAAAATACCTCCAAATACCCAAAATACCCCTCTTAGCCAAAAAATCCAAAAATTCAGAAAATTCCTAGAAAATTCCAGAAAATCCCAAATATTCCCAATTTCATTTTGTTCAACTACACCATGGGCCAATTTTGTTAATTTATCCCACTTTTGTCAAAATCCCCAATTTGACCCATTTTAACCCAAAATGAACCCAATGTCAAACCAAACCCACCCAATTGACCCAAATTCTGGTCCAATTCAATTATAAACTTCAATTCAACATCCCCAACACCAATCTAGACCAAATCCAAGCCCAATTTGATTGACATTTGAATCCAATTTCACTGTTGACCTTAAAGCCCAATTTGGACCCATGACCCAAACTTAGCCCAAACTCACCCAATTCAACTCCAATTAACCCCAAACTTTTTCTAAACCTTCCTTAACATCCCCACAAACAAAACACTAACATGATTTGCCCAAAATTTAGACCCAAACCCCACTCAAATTCAACCCAAAGCTAAAAGACCCAATTTTGACCTAAACCCAAACCTAACCCAAATAAGCTCAAACCCCAAAATAGAAACCCAACCAAAGCCAAAACCTCTTTGAAACATTCCCATAAACATTTCCCAACATTAATTTTACATAAATTTCAACCTTAGCCCAATATTGGCCCAAGTTAGCCCAATTTGACCTACATTGGCCCATTTACCAAAGAGGTCCAAATTCAACCCAATTCAAACCCAAATCATTCCAAACTCATTTCAAATCATTCATGACATACCGCTAAACCAAACCCAACAATTATTTGGCACAAGCCTTTACCAAACTTTCATCCTAAAATCCATTTTAAAATCCAAAAGCCCACTTCCCTAAACCAATATTAAAAGCCCATCTTCACTAAATTTTAAAGGCCCAAAATTCATACAAAGCCCATATGACACTCTTCTTCATCATGACTTCAATTAAAACCATTCCTAAAGTTCCAATCAAATATAAATTTATTCTAAATCAAGCTTCATGTTAACCTCTCATACATTTATCAAAAATGCCAAAATCCATTTTCATACAAGTAAGCCAAGCTATGTGCAAGCCATAGGCAAGCCATGAAGCCATGCATGAGCCACATGGAAGCCATGAAAGCCCCTTTACATGTCACCATGCTATCTTGGGCAAATGGATGAGGTCCTTTCCATATTCCCTTAAGGTGATTAACCATGTCCATGTCTCCCCTAAACCATGTTTAATCTTAATTGTACTTAGATGGTGACCTTTCCCCACTAATCAAGCTGACCTAAACCACTTTCTCTTCAGCCCAAACTAGCCATGGGGAGGTGCACCTAGCCTAATCCATGCATTTGACCAATTTGAGCCAAAATTGGCCTCTCCCCCATACCATTTTAATCCAAACCCTTTACACATGGCAGCCACCAATTGACTTCACAAACATTAAGTCCTGACCCACCTGGACCTGAGGGTGACCCATGCCTGCCAGCCAGCCGCCTGGATCGCCGGAAAACACCACACCCGAGAGCTCACATGTGAGCCAACATTGAAATTCTCCCTTGCTGAGTTGCCCCATGCCCCGGTGGCCATTGCGAGTGTTCTTCCCTTGCCAAGAGCGGCTGATCCCGGTCCCTAACTCCCCACAGGAGGCCCTCCGGCCTCTCCTATTTAAACACCACCTCTCTCGGCCATGGGAGAGGTGCTTGAACCAACCATAAGGAAACTCGCCAAAATCATTCCGGACCACTCTCCACACATAGAGCATTTGATTCCCACTTGGATTCCGACCCAATTCCCTCCAGTCCGAGCTCGATTTTGAGTTCAAATTTCAAGCATAAAAACCAGGACACTTCTTCACGGTGGGCCAATCCCCAAATTGATTGGTCCTACACCTTCACCAGACCAAGAGAAGAAGTTCACCAGCAAAAGCCCCCTCACCAGGCCAGCCATTGCTTCCGGCCTCCAAGCTTTGTGATCGGGCTTGGTCGAAATCATACCTAGACAATTCACCAGGCCGAGGACTTCATCCGGAGCTTGCTTGGACCCAATCGAAGGTGACACAACTCTCGGATCGAAGCTTCACTTCTCCGAGCAAAGGTATGGAATCACTCTTCTTCCCGAGCTTACGGAGATTCTCTATTTAATTTGAGTCGATTTCAATACATGTTTATCGTATGGATGTGTTCGTCTCCTCGAGACGAATCCATAGAGCATAAGAACACAAAAATCCGTTGAGAATCGAGTGAGAAATTAGGGTTAGAAGGTTGACGGTCACGGGTTCACACCGGTCGTAGACGATGACCGAGGAGCCGTCGGATTGCGCGTGTATCGAGCGGACGGCCAGGATCGCGCCGGACGGAGCAACGGAACATGAACCGCGGGCCGCGTGGCATCCCAATCAGATGGCGGCGCCGAATCAAGAGACGACGCGTGGAGCTTCGGAGCTGCCGAGGTTGACGCGGCGCCACGTGCATAAGTAGGAAATTAGGCTATTTTTCTATTTATTTAATTCCCTAAACTTCAAAAATGCATAACTTTGTGTAGAAAAATCAGAAAAATAAAATAAAAATACCTTCTTACTCAGTGAATAGAGGAGAATAATGTGGAAAAGAAATCATTTAATTTCATTGAGTATTTGATTTTTAATAATTTATTTACTCTCTGCACATTTTCAATTCTCCATGCATGTATACAATTCACCATGGCATGAGACCATAGGGCTATTGAAGCCTACTGAATTTGGGGACATTCCACTGAATTTTCCAAAGTCGAGGCCATCCCTATGAAGAGTTATTGATTTTTCAATTCTAGGTTACTATTCTGAGTATTTTAATTCTAATAATTAGCATGTTGTAAAATAAATTCTAGGAAAATTTGGTGATGTTTCTTATGACCAGAGGACCCTAGAAAAAATAGTTTTTGAGTTAACTCACTTGTAGTAACCCTAATTGGCTTAAACAACCAAAATGGAGCTTTAATTAATTAGAGCTAATCATACATCAAATTGACTTAAAATCAATTCTCCACTAACCTTTAGGATTAGAGGAACCTACCATAAAAGTTTGAAGTCAATTGGACTTGGTTAGCCCTATCAAATGGGTTGATTAAGCCATTTAGCCAAACTAAAACTTTAAAAATTCATAAATTTCAAAATACTTTTCAAAAATTCACCAAATTGGTTTTGGAGCCTCTCTGATATTAGGGGAATTTAAGAAAATTAAAATTACAATTTTCTAAAAAAGTTGATTTTTTGCATTATTTTAATATTTTTAATAATTAAAAAATAATAAAAATCACAAAAATAATAAAATTCACCAAAATGTCACATTTTGAATTTTAATCACTTAGGAATAAACCCCATATTTTTCTTAAGTCTCTATGATGAGATATTAAATTTTAAAGCCCTAAGGTAATTTTAAAATTAAAAAAAAATGTATTTTCTAGCATTTCCACTAAAATAATTCTAATAAATCAAAGAAAAATAAGAAAATTGTAAAAATTGGTTCTTTGATTTCCTTGATATCAGAGAGATTTTTAAAAAATATAAAATTCATTTTTCAACCTTTATTTTATTTTTAAATTAATTAATACTCTAAAACTCAAAATAATTATAATAAAAAGAATATAATTCAAAAAATCACCAAAATTGGTCCAAGTGGTCCTCTGGTCATTAGGAATGTCTCATAATTTTGTTAAGGACAGAAACTTTCCCTTGGTCATATTATTAAATTTTCCTTGGAAATCCCTATTTTCTACAAAAAATAATTACATAAATAAATTAAATACAGAAAAATCACATTTTCTCCTCTAATGTCTTTATTGACATATGAGTGAAGTCACATAAAAATTCCAAATTCATTTGAGCTCAATTTAGTGAGTTATGAAATTAATAAGCTTGAAGGGCAAAATGGTAATTAAAATTTTAACCCTTAATTAAAACTTTAGGCTTAATAAAATGAAAGAGTAAAATATTTGATCCTAATCTGATTTGGATGATTGAAATTTAAATAATTAAAGGGTAGAAATCTACCAAATAATTTGAAAATAATTAAAATAAAACCTTAATTAAATAATTAGTCAATTTTGGAAGAATAATGAAAAAATTGGAATTATTAAAATATGGATGTTATTAGGAAGAGATTTGTTCTTTAATTTAAGAATCCCTAAATTAATCACCTCAATAATATTTAATTCCTAATTAAAATGATAATCCAAATTCAAGATTTAAAATGCTAAAAGACTTAATCGTTAAATTAAATTAAAGTTAAATTATTTAAATTAAATCCTTTTAAAATTTCAATTAAATTAATACTTTAACAATTAAAATTAAATCATCTTTAAAACATAAAAAAATAAAATATTAAATTAAAATTAAAAATAAAATAAAATAAAATAAAATATAATTAAATTAAATTAAATTAAATTAAATTAAAACATATTAAATTAAATTAAATTAAATTAAATTAAATTAAATTAAATTAAATTAAATTAAATTAAATTAAATAAAAAAATAAAACCAAGTTAAAATTAAAATTAAAGTAAATTAAATAAATTAAATTAAAATTAAAATTAAATTAAATTAAATCAAACTAAAATTAAATTAAATTAAATTGAATTAAAAATAACATCACCAAAGACATAAAGAAATTCAAAATAAATCTAAAACAACTTGAATACTATTCCAAACTTAAACCCATTAATTGAAATTAAATTAAATCACAAATCACTTGAACATCCATGTACCCTCGAAAGCTTTTGTTGTCATAACTCCTAAACGGAGCGTTAAGTGAAGTGTTACTTCACTTATAGGATATTCAAATGTTATAGTTCACTGAGCAAGATAACAAAACCTGAACTCCTGAACAATTAATTCATTTGTATAATTAAATTCTCTTGGACTTAAAATAATCCTAGAAATATTGAAAAGATGTTTAAGATTCGTCTTAAGCACTTCCTCGATATGATAGGATGTTTATAAGAACAATTGAACTTAATTGTTCTTTGATGAAGAAAATCGTCCTCAAACCAAAATGCAAGAACCTAGACGTCATAGGGGATGACTAGCTATAGGATTAGGAACTTGGTAGCAAACTATAACTCTTCCCTAGCTTTACCTAGTAACTTGCTTTAAATGCTTAAATATTCTAATTGTGTTTTAAGTGCAGCTTGGGATGACGGGAAGACCCTCCAGGTACGCTTTTATTTTATTGCAATTTACCTTATTGCAATTTACTTAATCGCACCGCACTTACTTTTCTTGCATGATAAACAATTGTTGCATGAAAACCAAAACCTTTAGGGTAGTCCCTAAAACTGAAACCAAAACTAAAGTAAAAGTCATTACAAGATAAAACTTACCGCCACAACATTTCAAAATATAAAACAACTCAAAATTTAATCACAAACAGAACAACAAAACTACAACTACAACTAAATTAAAATGTCTTGTTGGATGATCGGGAATACCTCGGATGATGTAACCTAAGTGTTGCTAACGGGATTTCCCACGGTCTAAATGAAAGTGTGGAACTCATTCAGTTGAGTTTGGCAAATTCATCTGGACTAAGTGAATCCGATAAAAATAACGATGCCGGAAGGATGGAACCGTGGGATCTTAACCGGTGTTGTTATAATCAACTTTAAGATTTGTTTTAATTAAAACATAAAAAAACACTTGGAAACTAAGACTTTCTCTAAACCAGAACACTTCTCTCATCTCCTGATTTATGACTTCTAAAACTAAACCTCTGCAACAAGGAGCTCGGAGCATGGTGGGCAGCACGGCCATCGTCATCAGCAAAACTCGACTCTACTTCAACTAAACCATTCTTAGAATTAAATAACCAAGCCATAGGACTTCGAGGTAGTTTGCCTAGTGCAACATAAATCCTCAACTCTTCGTTAGGCATTTGCATTGCAAATTAATTCCTAACCGGTCTTAGGATTCCGAGGTAGTCGTCCGATGCGACATAAACCCTCACATCTTCGAGGTTATTTGTGTGATCACATCATACGAATATAAGTCCTAATTAATTAAAAATTGGCAAGATTGAAACACTAAATAAACATTAGGGCATTCCTAAATTCAAGCCAAACAATAGGATAGTCGGGAAATTATCGAAGTTCGCTTCGAATCTGTGATTTCTCCTACCTTTCTTCCTTTGAATTCCCAAAATAAAATGTTCCAAATTTGATCCATTCCCTATTGAAATTCCAAAATTCAATCCCTTGAAAACTTAAACTTTGAAATTCTTGAGAGCAGAACTACTGATTATTATCGAGAGTTTTCTTAGGTGATTCCCGTCACTTAAGATGTAATTAACTATAGGGGCTTGCCCTTATAGGGAATTTTAAGAACCCATATAATATAAACCCTATTTAATGTTTTTCATATTAAGCAGGGGAACTTGTCGACTTATAAAATTGGTTCGTAGACCAAACGGATGTCACAAATCTTCTAGTTTATTTAACCGAGCCCCATCATCAAGCAGTGTGTCTACTCTCCGAGATAGATATACAGTTTGTGGTGCGGTGCTCGTTTATATAAACTATTCGGGATGTGAGATCAGTTTGATTTCATATCTTAAAACTTTCAAATTTAAAATTATTTTCAAAATCAATACTACTTTTCAAATTATTTATTTAAATTAAATTAAAAATTCGCCGACAATTTCTGTAGGCGACCTCTTTTCAAAAATACAATACTCAACCTAAAAATATGCCGACAATAGAGGCATCACATTAATGCTCGCTCTTAAATCTCATAAAGCTTTTCCACATAATCTTTCTCCAATTGCACAAGGAATTGTTAAGCTAAAAGGATCTTTAGGTTTCTGAGGAATCTTTTTTTAAATTATAGCGCTGCAATCCTCACTTAGTGAAATTGTCTCGTAATCCCTAAATTTCCTTTTCTTTTTTAATATCTCCTTCTTAAACTTTGCATAACTTGGCATCAGTTCTAAAGCTTCAGCGAAAAGAATATTTATCCTCAACTTCTTAAGTACTTCCATGAACTTTAAAATTTGTTTATCCAACTCATGTTGTCTAAGTCTTTAAGGAAATGGAGGTGGTGGTCTTTCTAAATTGATTTTAGTTTGAGATATTAATTTTTCCATATGCTTAGAAACATGTTCTTCAGATCTTTTAGTTTCCCTTGTTTCTCTCATGACTTCTTTCTCTTTTCTAACCACATCCTCTATCTCTCTTCCACTTCTTAATTGGACAACTTCTACTTGTTCATTGTTGTTCTCTTCAGGGTTGATCTCGGTGTTGCTAGGAAGTGTTCCTTAGGGTCTATTGCTAAGTGAATTATCAATTTGTTCAAGTTGATCCTCTATGTTTCTAATCGTGGCATTTTGACTTTGCAATTAGTTTTCCATTTGCAGTACCACTTCTTCTATAGACATCTTCTTATCCTTAAAATTTTTATCATTATTAGAGTCCAGTGAATATGAAGGTATATACTTTGTGTTCCCCTGATTATTCCAACTTCTGTTAGGATTTACATGATTATTTTCCCATTGTTAGTTTCCACCCAAAGTAGTATGATTCCAGTTAAAATTAGGATGGTTCTTCAAACATGGGTTGTAAAAGTTAGAATACGGGTTGTTTATGGTATTTAAAGTCTCATATGATAAGTTAGAATCAATCATATGTCCTAGTGAACTTAACTCACTTAATGAAGTAAGTTAAGGCTGGTTCATTCCAAATTAGTCCAACTTCCTTGATATTGTAGCAACCTGAGATGCAAGGATTGCAATTGCATCTGTATCATGAATATTGGCTACTTTTTTGGGATTTACCCTTGTAGAGGGCCATTGAAATTCATTTGTAGCCATTTCTTCAATTAACACATACACTTCATCAGATGGTTTTGACATTACTGATCCACAAGCAACAGCATCAATCATGGACCTATGAGATCCTACTAACCCATTGTAAAAATTTTGAATGATTAACCAATCAGGCAGAGCATGGTGTGGACACCATCTTAGGAGTTTCTTAAGTCTTTCCCAAGTTTCGTATATTGATTCCCCATTATACTGACAAAATGGGATAATATCCTTTCTAAGTTTAGTAGTCCTTGAAGGTGGAAAATACTTAGCTAGGAATTTTTGAGTTAACTCCTCACAATTTTTAATAGAACCAGGTGCTAATGAGTATAACCACATTTTAACATTATTCCTTAGTGAGAAAGGAAAAAGCCTTAGTTTAACAACATCATCTGACATGCCATTTTAATGAAATGTACCACAAAGTTATAGAAAACTTGATAAGTGTAAACAACGTTCCTCTGAAGGAGTTCCCCTAAACTGGTTGTTTTGCACCACTTGGATAATCGCTGGATTTAGTTCAAATGAGTTAGCTTCTAAGACAGGGTTTTGTACACTTGAGTGAATTTCATCTGTCAAAGGATTTACATAATCCCTCAATGATTTATGATGATTTTCAAAGTTATTATTTTGAATGTTTTTCATTTACATTTTTAGTTTTTCAAGTCCTTTCTGTTTTTTGATTTTTTTTTCCTTTTTTCTAACTTGGGATCCAAAGACACAAATCCTGCAAATCCTTTATTTCACATACACAACACAACAAACAATACATTAACAAATAAATAAGTAAAATAAAAAATAGATTCAACACAACATAACATTTTTTAAAAAACCTTACTTTTCACACAAATAGTTTTTTCACAAAAATTTTTCATACAGAAAACACTTTTCACACAAAATTAGTTTTTATGAAACTACAGTTTTACAAGTCTAAGCCTAATTACTTCCACTAAAATTCTCCTAAAAGTTAAGATCAACCGTTGCGATCCCTGGCAACGACGCCAAAAACTTGATCCCAAAATTTTTTACATGTAAGAACTAATGAAGTTGACACCACTACTTGAAGATTTTAATCCCCGACAATGATGCCAAAATTTGATCCCAAGAAAAGTAAGATTTCAATTATATCTTTAAATAGTGGGGATTCTATGCAAGTATATGTATTCTTATCAAGTAATATAGGGCTTTCTGATTAAGCCCAAATATCGATCCCACAGAGATCGAGGTTAATCACGGCTACTTTCAAGAGAAATTCTAATCTACAATAATGTGCCCTAGCTTAGAAGGTCGATAAAGGTTTGATTTTGATTATATCTAAAAATAATCACTACAATACTACTTCTACTCCTAAACTAAAATACTTAGTGCAATCAAAAAGTGGGGTTTGATATAAAATACCCTTCCTAATACAATGAAATTAGTGACATGTGCAAAGTAAAACAAGTAGCGAGAGAGATTGTGACAAATAGGAGCAATTATATTTTTTAACCTTACTAGAGATGTTATAAAGAACACTGGTCAATCTAAATTTTGAATAGTTCTAAAGACGGTCTAGGAAGAGAAAATACTAGCTCTCACTCTAGAGTACCCTCTTATCCCTCCACCTAGAGGCTAACATCTCATTTCAAAACCTAAAACAATAGACCAAATTATGGGGCTTTAGCCTGTCACTCTAAAGTCATCTAGTTCTACACCTATCAAAGATTATTTCCCTATTTATTTACACTCAACAATATGGACTAAATTTCATTCATACAGTCACATGTGATTCTACCACAGTTGATTGAGACAATGCTATCACGGATCTCACATGCTCTCACAACAGATTTTAACAAGCAAGTTGATCAAGTTTACATGTAAATGAAGAACAAAGTAAAATCATCACAATATATTCTTATTCTAATCATATATATATCCTACACATGCATACTAATTCCTTATAAGAGGGAAGGGTAAAGAAAACTACTCACTACACATGGAGAAACAATAAGAACTTTTCATTGAACAAGTCTTTGAAACCATCCAAACAAAGTACTAGATATAAAATAGAATACAATGAAAATACTTATCTTTAATGAAAATCAAACTCTCCTTGTATACAAAAAGCAATCTCCTTACAATCCTCTCCAAGAACAAAGTGAAATGAAAAGAAGAAATCTCTCACACTCTCTCTTTCTCTCTCACCTTGTCGCCCCGACTCGAGGCTCTAGCCCAAGCCTTCTTCTTCTTCTCCAAGCCTTCTTTTCCTCTTCAATTATTTTAAGAGTTAAAGAGAGTTTGAAAAACATTTCCAAGCCTTATTTATAATTTCCTAAGAGGTGCTTAAGTGTCTCTTCAGAAGTGTCCATATTTAATGTATCCTCCAAAGGGTGTCTCAAGTGGCTCTTAAAAAGTCTTCAGAAACTTCCTTATAATCACCCTAAATCCTTCTATAAATTTCGTTTTTTCATTTCGAATGAATTACCCAAGAGACACACGAAGCACCGCTTCAAATATAATCCAAATTTGATGTTATTCTGGAAAAAATGTTATAAACCGTCACTGCCGCTTAAGCACCGATTTGGGCGCTTAAGTGCCCTCCGCTCTGTTTGACAGGGCCTAAGTGCCATTTTTAGGCACTTAAGCACCGGGCATAGGCACTTAAGTGCCCGATTTCAACCCCCAATGCTCCAGTGTACCCTGGTTCGACCCTTGGCATAGGAGCAGCAGATTTTGTAGGCGCTGGAATGACGGGCTTGGCGAGAGCTAGGGTAGCTGCTATCTTCACCTTCTTAGCAAAAGGGAAGTCATGGGAGCAGTTGAAGTTAAATTTAGTGGTTGGCTCTTGGACATCTGGGGCAGCGACCTTTACAATGATGAATGGGACATTGTCGAGTAATACTTCAAACTCGCTGAATCTGGACCCAAATTTGATCATGGGTGTCACGAGGCGAGCTTCCCGGCCGGTGGACAAGTTGTAGGAGAAGTTCAAAGTTGGGGATGACATCGTAGCTGTCGATTAAAAATTTCCAAAGGTTAGCGATAGTCTACACTTCATATTTATATTGCAAAACACTAAAAATTAACGAAGGTCATTCTGTGAATTGGGTACAAGTTTCTCATTTCATTTGGTTTCATTTTATTTTGTTTTGTTTCTCAAAGTATATTTTCCAAGTTTATTATTTATTGGTGATTTGATGAATTTTAAATGATTTTGAAATTTAAGCGAAAGTTAAGAAAACACAGATTTGAACTGACTTGCAAATAACAGATTCAACCTGGAAGACATGAAGTAAAAGTGAAATCCATGACTCAGTTCGGGACCCTCTTTTCACAACGCACCTTATTTTGGTGAATCCCATTCACCAACATACCTATTGGGGGTCCAGCTCCACACACAAAAGGAAAACTCTAAAGACTCATGAACCCCTATGTTTAAGGATGATTAAACAGACGATCCTGGAAATGAAAAGAGTCGACTCTACTTTCTCAAGAAATAAATAGGCAAAGCATGTCAACAGAAGAATGATAATCTGGACCATGAGAGATATGGAAACATTACAGATGTATGAAGACAAAACCTCCTGATCATAATGGAGAGAGAAACAATTCCTCAGCAGAGTCGCAAGAAGATGTCAGTCGCCAAATGTGAAGGTTGTTGGTTACCTTAAAAATATATGTAATTTAATATGTATATATATATTTGGAAAGTAATATTCTAATTTGAAAATACAAGACCAATTCAATCCCATATAAACAATAGTTTGAATAAATGAGAACTACACTGCAAGCCATGCATCTATCCCGAGGAATAGACATGTCACTTGATAATGAGGCTCGATTAAAGAAACTAAAAAAATTTTGGACATCTGTTTTGGTTTGTGAAATCTTTATGTTGACCGACAAGTTCCCCTATAAAATATAGAAGATTAAAGATGGTTTATATTATATTGGGTTCTAAAGTTTCCTAAAATGGCAAGCCCCTGTAGTTAATTACATCTTAATGACTCAAATAACCTAAGAAAGCTCTTGATTCAGATCAGAGATTTAAACTTCATGAATTTAAAAGTTTAGGGTTTGAAAGGTCAGATATACGGAATTCAAATGGGAAAGGATCAATTAGGAAAAGCTATTATGGAATCCAGAGGAAGAAAATGTAGGGGATGTTAAGGATCCTGAGGAGAAACTTGGTGGCTTCTCAAACTATCCTATAGTTTGACTTTAATTTTTAAGAGATTATTATTCAATGTTTCATCATGTTAATTTTATTATGTAAACATTACATTTGTGTGATATTGATCATGCATAATAGCCTGGAAGATATAATGATTTACGCCATACCGAATGACTACATCGAAATCCTAAGACGAGTTAGAGCTTATGTTGCATAACATGGTTGCACAAAATTTTAAAAGATAAGTTGAGGATTTATGTCGCACTAAGAAAACCACCTCGAAGTCCTATGGCGTATGTTATTTAAACTAAGGAAAAGATTTTCTGTTGTAGACTTGTTTTCTCTCTAAAAAATGTTCTTTTGTACATCCTCGTTGTGCTACCCACAGAATCTGCTCCAAGCTCCTCATCGAAGTAGCAATCAAAAGTTCTAAGGCTCAAAAGATTTTACCATGTATGTTTCAATGTTTTGGTTTTTTTTGTTTTTGTTTAAATATCTTGGGGAAATTTTAATTTAATTAGAGAGACACAAGTTAGGATCCCACTATTCTCTCATTCTGGCTCCACTATTTTCTCTTGAATTTATTTAATCCAAATGAGTTATTAGGCTCGCTTAGACCGGAAGATTCTCGTTAGCAACCATAAGTTACCTCATCCGAGAGATCCTCGTAAATTCAAAAGGAGTGTATTATGTTCATTTAGTGTTTTGAAAATGTAGTTTTAATTTTGAAAGTGTATTTATGTTTTAGTTTTGCATGTAAAGTAACTAAGTGCAAGTAAAGAATTGTTGTAAAGTAAAAATGAAAGAAAATTGTAGTACATAAATAAAAACACGTATCTAGGCTTCTTCTACCGATAAATGATTAGTTCATAAAGCATAATATAATTTGCAGGGAGTTTAAATAAATTACAAACAATAAAAGCAGAAGAGCCTAATATGAATAAATAATAAAGGAAAATGTATTAAAATGCGAGTAAGTAAGAAAACCTATAGTCACATATGGAAAACCAGACTAGCTATAAGAATTTGGTGAAGGTGGGGGCTCAGAGATGAACTGTGTGCTTCCTATTCTTGGGTAAGAGCTACCAACCCTTCAATCTGCGGAGAGCAGTCCTAATCTGATCCAAGAGTCTAACCATGGATTTTTTGTAAACTTTCATCGAAATTCTTTAAATTTTCACACAAAAGTTGTTGTTTAAATTTTCATGCAGGTTTTGTTTTGACAAGAAAAATAAACTTTTTTATTTATTCTTTTAAATTGGCGTAGTTCACAGGTTAGTCACTCTAATCAAGCTAGAACTACTAGAATCCCAAGAGCTTTGGGGCCAACAATCCCTCCAAGGGTCGGTGAATAATATCAATTGTCTTTGTTTTCTTCCATATTGAAGGTCCTTGAGGTAGTGTTGACCTCATTTTTGATGAGGTCTTCTCTTCTTCTCTTTAGTACTTAGGATCTAGCCTTAGGCTTTTCCTTTGACTATCCTAGAGGACTAGAATTGGGATCCACCATCTAGAATTTTAAACCACTTCTTAACTCCCCGCAAACTCCACAAACTTGATTGTAGACCCCTAATCACCTAGAGGGTTGAAATCAAATGTGGAAGTTTAAAGGATGAGTTCCTATGGACTTTTGGCCTTAGGACCGCCCACAGGCGGCCCGGTCCAGTGAGGGGCTGACTTACACACACACTACACTTATACACTACACCTACACACTACACTTTCACACACCTCCTAAAAAACCATACCCATACCCAACTTGATCTCCTGACTCATGCAGGTGATTCACATGGATGGTCTTTAACCCCTAAGCCCTTGGCTAAGAGGGTTAGGAACAACATAGTGAATGCCTCAAATGAGTCCCTTCATGGCTCATGTGGGCTTGATATGGCTTCATGGCTCAACCAAAATGATTTTATTCCACTTACATTCACCTAATCTTCCATTTTCCAAATCTTTAATTTTTGACCCCCGGGACCCTACACCCGCCAACCTACCCAAAGCCTCGAATAGCCCAAATTTCTCAAAAATTTCCAAATCACCCAAAATTCTCCAAAATCATTCCCAAACATTTCCACATCACTCAAACTGATCATCCATAACCAAAAATACCAAAAATTCCAAAAATACCTCCCAATACCCTCCAAATACCCAAAATACCCTTCTTAGCCAAAAAATCCAAAAATTCAGAAAATTCCCAGAAAATTCCAGAAAATCCCAAATATTCCCAATTTCATTTTGTTCAACTACACCATGGGCCAATTTGGTCAATTTACCCCACTTTTATCAAAACCCCCAATTTGACCCATTTTAACCCAAAGTAAACCCAATGTCAAACCTAACCTACCCAATTGACCTAAATTCTGGTCCAATTCAATTCTAAACTTCAATTCAACATCCCCAACACCAATCTAGACCAAATCCAAGCCCAATTTGATTGGCATTGGGATCCAATTTCACTTTTGGCCTTAAAGCCCAATTTGGACCCATGACCCAAACTTAGCCCAAACTCACCCAATTCAACTCCAATTAACCCCAAATCTTTTCTAAACCCTCCTTAACATCCTCATAAACAAAACACTAACATGATTTGCCCAAAATTTAGACCCAAACCCCACTCAAATTCAACTCAAAATCAAAAAGCCCAATTTTGACCTAAATCCAAACCTAACCCAAATAGACCCAAATCCCAAAATCAAAACCTAACCAAAGCCAAAACCTCTTTGAAACACTCCCATAAACATTTTCCAACATTAATTTTATATCAACTTCAAATCTAGCCCAACTTTGGCCCATGGTAGCCCATTTTGGCCCACCTTAGCCTCTTTACCAAAAGGCCCATATTTCAAACCCAAATCACCTCAAATTTGTTTCAAACCACTCATGACACATCCCTAAACCAAACTCAACAATTATTTGGCCCAAACCTTTACCAAAATTTCATCCCAAAATCCATTTTAAAATTCAAAAGCCCACTTTCCTAAACCATTTTAAAAGCCCATCCTTTACCACATCCAAAGGCCCAAAATTGGTCCCAAAGCCCATATGACATTTCCCCTCACCATACTTTCAATTAAACTCAATACCTAAGTCCTAAATTCATCATCAAATCATTCCAAATCAAGTTCCATACAAATTTCCATCAAATTACCAAAAAATTCCTATAATCCATTTCCATGAAATTGACTTGACTTTTCCCAAGCCAAAGGTGAGCCATGAAGCCATGCATGAGCCACATGGAAGCCATGAGAGCCTCTTTACATGTCACCATGCCATTTTGGGCAAAAGGAGGAGACTCTTTCCTTAATTCCTAAAGGTGATTAACCACTCCCATGATTCCACTAAATCTTGCTTAAGCTTAATTGTACTTGGATGGTGACCATTCCCCACTCGATTAAGCCGACCTAAATCACTTTCTATTCAGCCTAAACAAAGCCTTGGGTGGTGCACCTAGCCCAAATAGAGGGGTTGACCAATTTGAGCCAAAATAAGCCCTCTCCCATTCCATTCTAATCCAAGCCTTTTACACATGGCATTTGCCGATTGCCACACTAAACCCCGACCCGACCCACCCGAACAAGATGGTGACCAATGCCCAGCCGGCCAGCCACTGTGTCGCGGAAAACACCATGGCCGAAAGCTCACATGTGAGCCAACATTGAAATTCTCCATTGCTGACTTGTCTCAACCCAAATGGATAGCATGGTCGTTCTTCCCATGCCCGAGCGGGTGATCCAAAGCCCTAACTCTCCCCAGGAGGCCCTCCACCCTCTCCTATTTAAACCCCTCACCCTCACGGCCATGAGAAGAGAGTTGCACAAACCTTGCCGAAACTCGCCAAAATTGTTCCAAACCCTTCTCCACCCTTAGAGCGAGTTGATTCCCGAGTGTCAATTTGCCCTAATCCCCACCGACAAAATCCGATTTCTCGATCGAAATTCCACCCAAAACCGGGACACTTCCCACGAGTGGATCAATCCTCAAATTGATTAGTCCTACACCTTCACCGGACCAAGAGAAGGTGTCCACCGAGCAAAAGCCCCATCTCCGGGCCACCCGGTTGTTCCGGACTCCAAAGGTTGTGATCGGCCTTGGTGGAAATCACACCTGAGCAATTCACCACATCCCCGAGCTTCATCCCTAGCCTCCTGCAGCTCCAACGGACGTGCCGAGCATCTCCGATCGAGGCTTCACCTCTCGCAGCTAAGGTATGAGCTAATTCTTCATCCCGAGCTTCCGGAGATTCTCCATTTCAAATGCTTCAATTTCAATGCATGATAACCGTATAGATGTGTTCGTCTCCTCAAGACGAATCCATAGAGTATAAGAGCATGAAAATCCATTGAGTATCGAGTGAGATATTAGGGATTTAGTGTGGACGGCTCTCGGGAGAGGACACTTAGGGACGATGAACGGATGCCGTCCATTTAATACACGCGCGGACGGACGGCCAGGATCGCGTCGGACCAGAAGACGGAGCGATACAGCGGGCCCCTGGAGCGCTGACTCGGATGGCGGCGTCAAATGGGAGCGCGCCGCGTGTGCCTTCGGAGATGCTAAGGTTGACGCGGCGCCGACTCGGATAAATAGAAAATTAAGGGTATTTTCTATTTATTTAATTCCCTAAACTTCAAAAATTCATAACTTTGTGTAGGAAAATCAGAAAAATAAAATAAAAATACCCCTTGCTCAGTGAACAGAGGAGAATAATGTGGAAAAGAAATCATTTAATTTCATCAAGTATTTTATTTTTTATAATTTATTTACTCCCTGCATTGTTTTAATTCTCCATGCATGTACACAATTCACCTTGGCATGAGACCATAGGGCTTTTGAAGCCTCTGAACTTGGGAACATTCCCTGAATTTTCCAAAGTCAGAGGCCACCTCTGTGAAAAGTTATTTATTTTTCAAATGTATGTTGCTGTTTTGAGTGTTTTAATTCCAAAAATTAGCATGTTGTGAAATAAATTCTAGGAAAATTTGGTGATGTTCCTTATGACCAGAGAACCCTAGGAAAAATAGGACTTGAGTTAGTTCACTCAAAATAACCCTAATTGGCTTAAATACCCAAAATTGGACTTTAATTAATTAGAGTTAACCATAGATCAAATTGACTTGAAATCAATTCTCCACTGACCTTTAGGATCAGAGGAACCCACCATAAAAATTTGAGGTCAATTGGACTTGGTTAGCCCTATTAATTGGGTTGATTAAGCCATTTAGTCATTTTAAACTTTAAAAATTCATAACTTTCAAAATATCTTTCAAAAATTCACCAAATTAGTTTTGGAACCTCTCTGATATCAGGGGAATTTAAAAAAATTAAAATTTCAATTTTCTAAAAAAGTTGATTTTTAATATTTTTTTAATATTTTTAATAATTAAAAAAATAATAAAAATCACAAAAATAATAAAATTCACCAAAATGTCACATTTTGAATTTTAATTACTTAGGAACAAACCCCATATTTTTCTTAGGCCTATTTGGTGAGATATTAATTTTTTAAAGCTCTAGGGTAATTTTAAAATTAAAAAATGTATTTTCTAGCATTTTTACTAAAATAATCATAATAAATCATAGAAAAATCAGAAAATTGCAAAATTTGGTTCTCTGAAATCCTTGATATCAGAGAGATTTTTGAAAAACATAAAATTCATTTTTCAACATTTATTTTATTTTTAAATTAATTAACACTCCATAACTTAAAATATTTATAATAAAAATAATATAATTCAAAAAATTACCAAAATTGGTCCAAGTGGTCCCCTGGTCATTAGGAATGTCCCCTAATTTTCTTAAGGATAGAAACTTTCCCTTGGTCATGTTATTAAATTTTCCTTGGAAATCTCTATTTTCTACCAAAAATAATTATATAAATAAATTAAATACGAGAAAAATCACATTTTCTCCTCTCATATCTTTATTGACATATGAGTGAAGTCACATAAAAATTTAAAGTTCATTTGAGTTCAATTTAGTGAGTTATGAAATTATTAAGCTTAAAGGGTAAAGTGGTAATTAAATTTCTTTTAATCTTTAATTAAAACTTTAGGTTTAATAAAAAAATTAACAAGTAAAATATTTGATCCTAATCTGATTTGGATGATTGAAATTTAATAATTAAAGGGTAGAAACCCATTAAGCAATTTAAAATGATTAAACTTTAATTAAATAATTGATTAAATTTGGAAGAATAATAAAATTGGAATTATTAAAATAGGGATATTATTAGGAAGAGATTTATTCTTTAATTAAAAAATCCCTAAATTAATCATTTCATTAATGTTTAATTCCTAATTAAAATGATAATTCAAATTTAAAATATTAAAAGACTTAATCATTAAACTAAAATTAAATTATTGAACTCTTTTAAAATTTTAATTAAAATTAAAATGAATAAAATTAAATTAAAGAATTAAATTAAATCAAATTAAATCAAATTAAAAATTAAATTAAAGATTAAATTAAATTAAAAATTAAATTAAATTAAATTAAATTAAATTAAAGATTAAATTAAATTAAAAATTAAATTAAATTAAATTAAATTAAATTAAATTAAAAATTAAATTAAATTAAATAAATTAAATTAAATTAAATTAAATTAAATCAAATTAAATAAAAAAAAATTTTATTAAATTAAATCAAATTAATTCAATGTAACATCAAATCAAACTAAATTGAATTAAATTGAATTAAATTAAATTAAATTGAATTAAATTAAATTGAATTAAGTTGAATTAAATAACATCACCTAAGACATAAAGAAATAAGCTTAAAATAACTTGAACACTATTCCAAATTTAAACCTTTCAATTGAAATTAAATCACAAACCATTTGAACACCAATTTACCCTCAAAAGCTTTAGTTATCATAACTCCTAAACAGAATATTAAATGAAATGTTACTTCACTTATAGGACATTCAAATATCCTAGTTCACTGAGCAAGTTAACAAAACTTGAAGACCTCGAACGATCGATTCATTTACATAATTAAATTCATTTGGACTTAAAACAATCCTAGAAATATTGAAAAGATGTTTAAGATTCTTCTTAAGCACTTCCTCAATATGATAGGATATTTATAAGAACAATTGAACTTAGTTGTTCTTTGATGAAGAAAGTCGTCTTCAAACCAAAACACAAGGAACCTAGACGTCATAGGAAATGACTAGCTATAGGATTAGGAATTTGGTAGAAAACCATAGCCCTTACCTTAGCTTTACCTAGGAACTTGCTTAAATATTCTAATCGTGTTTTAAGTGCGGCTTGGGATGACGGGAAGACCCTCCGGGTACGCTTTTATTTTATTGCGATTTACTTTACGGTAATTTATTTAATCGCATCGCACTTATTTTTCTTGCATGATAAACAACAGTTGCATGAAAACCTACACCTTTAGGACCAGAAACCAAAACTGAAACCCATAACTAAATTAAAAGACACTACAAGATAAAATTCACCTCCACAACATTTCAAAATATAAGACAACTCAAAATTTAATCACAAACAGAACAACAAAACTACAACTACAACTAAATTAAAACGTCTTGTTGGATGATCGGGAATACCTCGGATGATGTAACCTACGTGTTGCTAACGGGATTTCCCACGGTCTAAATGAAAGTGTGGAACTCATTCGGTTGAGTTTAGCAAATTCATCCGGACTAAGTGAATCCGATAAAAATAACGATGCGGAAGGATGGAACCGTGGGATCTTAACCGGTGTTGTTATAATCAACTTTAAGATTTGTTTTAATTAAAACACAAAAAAAAACACTTGGAAATTAAGACTTCTCTAAACCAAAACACTTTTCTCATCCCCTGATTTATGATTTCTAAAACTAAACCTCTGCAACAACAAGGAGCTCGGAGCATGGTGGGCAGCACGACCATCGTCGTCAGCAAAACTTGAATCTACTTCAGCAAAACTTTCATAGAATTAAACAACAAAGCCATAGGACTTCGAGGTAGTTTGCACAGTGCAACATAAATCCTCAACTCTTCGTTAGGCATTTGCATTGCAAATTAAGCCCTAACCGGTCTTAGGATTCCGAGGTAGTCGTCCGATACGACATAAACCCTCATATCTTCCGAGCTATTTGTATGATTCTATCATATAAATATAAGCCCTAATTAATTAAAATTGGCAAGATTAAAACATTAAATAAACATTAGGACTTTCCTAAATCCAAGCCAAACAATAGGGTAGTCGGGAAATTATCGAAGTTCACTTCAAATCCGTAATTTCTCCTACTTTTCTTCCTTTGAATTCCCAAAATAAAATGTTCCAAACTTGATCCATTCCCTATTGAAATTCCAAAATTCAATCCTTTGAAAACTTAAACTTTGAAATTCTTGAGAGCAGAATTATTGATTATTATCGAGAGTTTTCTTAGGTGATTCCGTCACTTAAGATGTAATTAACTATAGGGGCTTGCCCTTATAGGGAATTTTAAAGAACCCGAGTAATATAAACCCCGTTTAATGTTTTCATATTAAGCGAGGGAATTTGTCGGCTTATAAAATTGGTTTGCGGACCAAACGGATGTCACAAACCTTTCTAGTTTATTTAATCGAGCCCCATTATCGAGCGAGTGTGTCTATTCTTCGGGATAGATACACGGTTTGTGGTGCGGTGCTCGTTTATATAAACTATTTGAGATGTGAGATCAGTTTGACTTCATATCTTAAAATTTTTTAAAATTATTTTCAAAATCAAAACACTACTTTTCAAAATATATATATATATATAAATTAAATTAAAAAATTCACCGACAATTTCTGTAGGCGACCCCTTTTAAAAAATACAATACTCAACCTAAAAAATATGCCGACAACTTCTGGCGACTCCGCTGGGGACAATTCCTCTCTCCATTCTAATCAGACAATTCTGCTTTCAAAAATCGGTAGTGCATCCATGTCCCTTATGGATCAAACTACCCTTCTTTCCTTTGGGATACTATGTTCATTTCTACCTCGAACAAGTATAACCAACATTCTCTCGGATTTAGGAGCCATCTGTTTAGACACCTCTAAACAGAGAGGTTCCGAGATCCTTTTACCTCATTTCTGAGGTGGGGTGGACCCCCAATAGGTGTTAGTTTAGGAGTGATCCTTCGAGTCGAGAAGTCTTGCTTAAGACTCTCTTTTCCTTTCCAACTCCGATTCAAATTCCTTACCTTCTCTACCCCTTTGCACACTCCGTTCTAAATAAACAAACCCTCTAATAAGTGATTCTTTTAATAAGTGATTCCTTTTTATAAATACATGAACAAGAATGAGTTCGGACTCTTTTCAATTCCTTTCTTTTCGTCCTAAAGAAAAGAAGCATAACTCGGGACCGACAACCGGAATCTACCTCGCAGAAATGGAAGCCCCGAAACCGATTTTCTCTTTTACCAATGGACTGGACTTCACCGTGCTATAAGGATGAGCTCGCCCGACAATGGAATCATCCGATTTGGACAAGGATTTGAAAACACGAACGTCAAGATCACCGACGTCTCCCTCTTTGCACCGATGAACAAGGTATCCGAAGCCGAGGAGCCGCCGCTCGAGTTCAACCTTAGGTCGACCCAAGAATTCCCTCCTCTCGCAAAGGATCCCGACTAAGAGGAATACTCGCCGTCCGCAGGAGGACTGTTCTTACTACCCCCATCGGTCTAGTTGTTTCGCACCTACCCCGACTTTTGCCAAATCAAAGGGGAAAGAAATCCGGAATTATGATGGACTCGTTACCGTGGAGGGTACGGATCTTCCTGCAAGACCTTCTGTTTTCGAAATCGGGTCCAGCTTCAGAGATTCCATCACTAACAAGGACCCAAAGAAGAAACAGAAGTAGAAGGATCGCTAGAGAAGCCAGAGCTGCTGAAATTGCTTTCCTGGAGGAAATCCCAGAACTGCCGGAATATACACCGCTGCTCGAATACATACCACTTTTGGGAGGAAGCGGGTTTCATCCCCTCTCCGCCGCAGAAAATGAAGAAAATATTCGCAAGATTCGCTGCCACATTACCACAACCCGCATATTACAACGATAGCCGCAAGAAAAGAACTAGAACTACGCCGTTTGCTCGACTGCAAACTTTGGTAGAAAAGTTAGCAAAGAAGGAAAAGCGCCCGTATCGGAAATTCTACGAAGGATAGGGCGGGTGCCGCTCAAATCCCATCTTGGGCCCCGAGTAGAACCCGCCATCATGACGGAAAAGCCAAGTAAAAGAATGAAGGCTAGTCCGCCCGTTGTCGTCTCGGGATTACAAATTAGGGAGGATACCACCTTCCGACATTTGGCCGACGGACCATCCGGTCCTAGACCTTCCATTGTTAGAGGGATGGTATGGCGTCCCACTACTGGGCGATTGAGATCGAAACGACGGCCCGAGAAAGAAAGTCTTGCCGAGGAGACTTGAATCTGAAGAAAGTGCTACCGCAATGAAGGGGACTCGTGAGAAGGGGACCCGGCAGCTATCGCACGACAACCACGAAGACACACAGAAAGCCCCTCTAGAAGATGCAATGGAAAAGTTGAGAACTGATATCCGACGATTGGCAAAAGAAAGAGAAGAAAAGTTCGGAGACGAGATTGATTCATCGGAATTCATGGACGACGAATACGCAGAAATCAACATGGTTGAGACACGAGCTTCATCGGCTTCGCAAGGTGCTCCTGCAGCCGCAGAAGAGAGGAGCCGGAGCGATGAGAAGGCGGCTTCGGGAGAAGACGACACGATCGCTCGAATGGCGAAAAGGATGGAAGAGATGGTCGTAGCTCCGGCCACTCTCCGAGTCGAGTACAACCACATAGAGAGACACCCCGGCAGGTCATTCACATTGTAGACGGAGGAAAGGAGATTACGTCCGTCAATGGGGATGATCAGCTGAAAAAGGATACAACACAAAGTATGATTCCCGAAAAGGATATCAAGAACTTGGTGGAACAGCAGGTGCGAGAAGCCTTAGCACAATCGAAGAGCGGGACATCCATTCGGACGGGTAGACCTTACCCAGAAGAATTCGACGCTGTCCAATACCCGAAAGGCTTCGTACCACCTCTGTTCAAGACCTTCGACGGAACCGGGAACCCCGACGGCATGTGGCACACTTTCGTGCCGGTTGTTGCAATGCCGGCGGGAGCGATGCATTACTCTTCCGACGGGTTCGTCGGCGAGTCCGTCGGGAATCGCCTTCGGCGGGTATGCGGGATTACAAATGGTTCGGTGAAGACGTTCTCGAGCTAGAGAACCTCTTCATCGAGCGATTCGCCGGAGCTCAGCACCACATCACTATAGGTGATTTAGTGGTAGAGAAACAAAAGCCGAATGAAACTTTGGAGGATTACATACTTCGATGGAGGAACTTAAGCATGAAGTGTGAACCACAATGTTGACCTCATTTTTGATGAGGTCTTCTCTTCTTCTTTTAGTGCTTAGGATCTAGCCTTAGGCTTTTCCTTTGACTATCTTAGAGGACTAGAATTGGGACCCACCACCTAGAATTTCAAACCACTTCTAAACTCCCTGCAAACTCCACAAACTCGATCGTAGACCCCTAATCACCTAGAGGGTTGAAATCAAATATGGAAGTTTAAAGGATGAGTTCCTATAGGACTCTTTGGCCTTAGGATCGCTACCAGGTGGCACTGGTACGGTGAAAGGGGCCGACTTACACTACACCTACACACTACACTTCAACACACCTCCTAAAAAACTACACCCATACCCAACTTGACCTCCCGACTCATGTAGGTGATTCACATGGATGGTCCTTAACCCCTAAGCCCTCGCGTAGAGGGTTAGGAACAACATAGTGAATGCCTCAAATGAGTCCCTTCATGGCTCATGTGGGCTTGATATGGCTTCATGGCTCAACAAAAATGATTTCATTCCACTTACATCCACCCAATCTTCAATTTTCCAAATTTTCAATTTTTGACCCCAGGACCCTACACCTGCTAACTTACCCAAAACCTGAACTGCCCAAATTTCTCAAAAATTTCCAAATTACCCAAAATTCTCCAAAATCACTCCCAAACATTTCCACATCACTCAAACTGATCATCCATACCCAAAAATACCAAAAATTCAAAAATACCTCCCAGTACCCTTCAAATACCCAAAATACCCCTCTTGACCCAAAAAATCCAAAAATTCAGAAAATTCCCAGAAAATTCCAGAAAATCTCAAATATTCCCAATTTCATTTTGTTCAACTACACCATGGGCCAATTTTGTCAATTTACCCTACTTTTGTCAAAATCCCCAATTTGACCCATTTTAACCTAAAGTGAACCCAATGTCAAACCTAACCTACCCAATTGACCTAAATTCTGGTCCAATTCAATTCTAAATTTCAATTCAACATCCCCAACACCAATTTAGACCAAATCCAAGCTTAATTTGATTGACATTTGGATCCAATTTCACTTTTGGCCTTAAAGCCCAATTTGGACCCATGACCCAAACTTAACCCAAACTCACCCAATTCAACTCTAATTAACCCCAAATCTTTTCCAAACCTTCCTTAACATCCCCATAAACAAAACACTAACATGATTTGCCCAAGATTTAGACCCAAATCCCACTCAAATTCAACCCAAAATCAAAAAGCCCAATTTTGACCTAAACCCAAACCTAACCCAAATGAGCCCAAATCCCAAAATCAAAACCCATCAAAGCCAAAACCTCTTTGAAACACTCCCATAAACATTTCCCAACATTAATTTTACATCAATTTCAACCCTAGCCCAACATTGGCCCAAGTTAGCCCAATTTGACCTACATAGAGCCCACTTACCAATTAAACCCAAATTCAAACCAATTCAAGTCCAAATCACACCAAATTGACTCCAAACCACTCATGACACATCCCTAAACCAAACTCAACAATTTTTGGCCCAATCTCTTTACAAAATTTCTATCCATAAATTCATTTTCAAACCTAAAAGCCCACTTCCCTTAAACCCTCCTAAAAGCCCATTTCCTTCAAAATTCAAAGGCCCAAAATTGGTCCCAAAGCCCATATGACATTTCCCCTCATCATACTTTCAATTAAACTCAATACCTAAGTCCTAAATTCATCATTGGATTGTTCCAAATTAAACCTCATGACAACTCTCACCAAAATGCCAAAAGTCACAAAACCCATTTTCATGAAATTGACTAAACTTTTCCCCAAGCCACATGGAGCCATGCATGAGCCATTCACAAGCCATAGGAAGCCATGAAAGTTTGGCATGTGACCATACCATTAATGGTAAAAGGAGGGGCTCCTTTCCTAACCTTTCATTAAGCCTTTTTAACCTTATTCATGACACACACTAAACCATGTTTAGCCACCTCATCATGGATGGAGACCACACCATTCTCTCTTGGGCTGACCCAACTGATCCTCTCAGCCCAAAATCGAGCCATGGGGAGGTGCACCCAACCCAAACCAATGGGTTGACCAAATTGAAGCCAAAATGACCTCTTCCCCATTCCATTTTAATTCGGCCACTTTACACATGGCAAGTGGCCAATTGATTGCACAAAACTCTAACCCTGACCCACCTGGACCTGAGGGTGACCCATGCCTGCCGGCCAGCCGCCTGGATCGCCGGAAAACACCATGGCCGAGACCTTGGGAGGAGCCAAACTTTGGAATTCCATCTTGCTGAGCTGCCCCATGCCTAGTGGTCACCATGGCTGTTCTTCACATGCCAAGAGCAGCTGATCCCAGCCCTCAACTCCCCACGGAGGCCCTCCGACCTCTCCTATTTAAACCCCTCACCCTCACGGCCAAGAGAGGTGCTGAACCGGACCTTACCGAAACTCCGCCAAAATTATTCCGGACTCCTCCCCACACACAAAGCACTTGATCCCCGGTGAGATCCCCCGCCATTTCTTCTCTGCGAGCTCAATTTCGGAGTTGAAATTCCACCCAAAACCGAGGACACTTCTTCACGGTGAGCCAATCCCCAAATTGATTGGTTCTACACCTTCACCGGACCGAGGGAAGGTGTCCACTAGCAAAAGCCCCATCTCCGGGCCACCCGAGTTGCTCCAGGCCTCCAAGCTTTGTGATCGGGCTTGGTCGAAATCACATCTAGACGATTCACCGGACCGGGAGACTTCATCCGGAGCTTGCCGAGATCCAATCGAAGGTGCAACAACTCTCGGATCGAAGCCACACTTCTGCGAGCAAAGGTATGAACTAATTCTTCATCCCGAGCTTCGGAGATTCTCCATTTCAAATGCCTTAATTTCAATGCATGATAACCGTATAGATGTGTTCGTCTCTTCAAGACGAATCCATAGAGCATAAGAACATAAAAATCCATCGAGTATCGAGTGAGATATTAAGGATTTAGTGTGGACGGCTCTCGGGTGAGGACACTTGGGGACGATGAACGGATGCCGTCCATTTAATACACGCGCGGACGGACGGCCGGGATTGCGTCGGACTGAGAGGACGGAGCGACACGGCGGGTCCCGGGAGCGCCGACGCGGATGGCGGCGTCGAATGGGAGCGCGCCACGCGGCACTCGGAGCTGCCGATGTTTCGCCGGCGCCGCGTGGATAAGTAGAAAATTAGGGGTATTTTCTATTTATTTAATTCCCTAAACTTCAAAAATTCATAACTCCGTGTAGAAAAATCATAAAAATAAAATAAAATTACCCTCTTGCTCGGTGAACGAGAGGAGAATAATGTGGAAAAGAAATTAATTAATTTTGTCCAGTATTTTATTTTTAATTAATTATTTACTCCCTGCATTGTTTTAATTCTCCATGCATTCATATAATTCACCATGGCATGAGACTATAGGGCTTTTGAAGCCTCCGAACTTAGGGACATTCCCTGAATTTTCCAAGGTCGGAGGCCATCTCTGTGGAAAGTTATTGATTTTTCAAATGCATGTTGCTGTTTTAAGTATTTTAATTTCAAAAATTAGCATGTTGTGAAATAAATTCTAGGAAAATTTGGTGATGTTCCTTATGACCAGAGAACCCTAGGAAAAATAGGATTTGGGTTAATTCACTTAAGATAACCCTAATTGGCTTAAACACCCAAAATAGGTCTCTAATTAATTAGAGCTAACCATACATCAAATTGACTTGAAATCAATTCTCCACTGACCTTTAGGATCAGAGGAACCCACCATAAAAGTTTGAAGTCAATTGGACTTGGTTAGCCCCACTAATTGGATTGATTAAGCCACTTAGTCATTTTAAACTTTAAAAATTCATAACTTTCAAAATACCTTTCAAAAATTTACCAAATTGGTTTTGGAGTCTCTCTGATATCAGGGAAATTTAAGAAAATTAAAATTTCAATTTTCTAAAAAAGTTGATTTTTAATATTATTTTAATATTTTTAATAATTAAAAAATAATAAAAATCACAAAAATAACAAAATTCACCAAAGTGTCACATTTTGAATTTTAATTACTTAGGAACAAACCCCATATTTTTCCTAGGTCTATTTAGTGAGATATTAATTTTTAAAGCTCTAGGGTAATTTTAAAATTAAAAAAATGTATTTTCTAGCATTTTCACCAAAATAATTATAATAAATGAAAGAAAAATCAGAAAATTATAAAATTTGATTCTCTGATTTCCTTGATATCAGAGAGAATTTTAAAAATTATAAAACTTATTTTTCAATATTTATTTTATTTTTAAATTAATTAATACTCCAGAACTTAAAATAATTCTAATAAATAAAATATAATTCAAAAAATTACAAAATTTGGTCTAGGTGGTCCTCTGGTCATTAGGAATGTCCCCTAATTTTCTTAAGGACAGAAACTTACCCTTGATCATGTTATCAAATTTTCCTTGAAAATCTCTATTTTCCACTAAAAATAATTATATAAATAAATTAAGTACAGAAAAATCACATTTTCTCCTCTCATGTCTTTATTGACATATGAGTGAAGTCACATAAAAATTTCAAGTCTATTTGAGTTCAATTTAGTGGGTTATGAAATTATTAAGCTTAAAGGGCAAAATGGTAATTAAAACTTTAATCCTTAATTAAAACTTTAGGTTTAATAAAAATTAACAAGTAAAATATTTGATCCTAATCTGATTTGGATGATTGAAATTTAAATAATTAAAGGATAGAAACTCATCGAGCAATTTAAAATGATTAAACCTTAATTAAATAATTGATTAAATTTGGAAGAATAATAAAATTGGAATTATTAAAATAGGGATATTATTAGGAAGAGATTTATTCTTTAATTTAAAAATCCCTAAATTAATCATCTTATTAATATTCAACTCTTAATTAAAATGATAACTCAAATTTAAAATATTAAAAGACTTAATCATTAAACTAAAATTAAATCATTAAACTCTTTCAAAAATTTCAATTAAAATTAAATTAAATTAAATTAAAAATTAAATTAAATTAAGTAAATTAAATTAAAATTAAATTAAATTAAATCAAGATTAAAAATTAAATTAATTAAATTAAATAAAATTAAATCAAATCAAACTAAATTGAATTAAATTAAATCAAACTAAATTGAATTAAATTAAATTAAATTAAATTAAATTAAAATTAAATTGAATTAAGTTGAATTAAATAACATCACCTAAGACATAAAGAACTCAAAAATAAATCTAAAATAACTTGAACACTATTCCAAACTTAAATCATTAATTTGAACTTAAATTTGCATCACAAATCATTAAATATCATTTTGCCCTTAGGAGCTTTAGTTATCATAACTCCTAAACAGAATATTAAATGAAATGTTACTTCACTTATAGGATATTCAAATGTCCTAGTTCACTGAGCAAGTTAACAAAAATTGAAAACCTCGGACGATCGATTCATTTACACAATTAAATTCATTTGGACTTAAAACAATCCTAGAAATATTGAAAAGATGTTTAAGTTTCTTCTTAAACACTTCCTCAATATGATAGGATATTTATAAGTACAATTGAACTTAATTGTTCTTTGATGAAGAAAATCGTCTTCAAACCAAAAACACAAAGAACCTAGACGTCATAGGAAATGACTAGCTATAGGATTAGGAATTTGGTAGAAAACCATAACCCTTACCTTAGCTTTACCTAGGAACTTGCTTAAATATTCTAAGCGTGTTTAAGTGCAGCTTGGGATGACGGGAAGACCCTCCGAGTACGCTTTTATTTTATTGCGATTTACTTTACGGCAATTTATTTAATTGCATCGCACTTACTTTTCTTGCATGATAAATAACGATTGCATGAAAACCTACACCTTTAGGACAGAAACCAAAGCTGAAACCCATAACTAAATTAAAAGACACTACAAGATAAAATTCACCTCCACAACATTTCAAAATATAAGACAACTCAAAATTTAATCACAAACAGAACACAAAACCACAATTACAACTAAATTAAAACGTCTTGTTGGATGATCGGGAATACCTCGGATGAAGTAACCTACGTGTTGCTAACGGGATTTCCCACGGTCTAAATGAAAGTGTGGAACTCATTCAGTTGAGTTTAGCAAATTCATCTGGACTAAGTGAATCCGATAAAAATAATGATGCCGGAAGGATGGAACCGTGGGATCTTAACCGGTGTCGTTATAATCAACTTTAAGGTTTGTTTTAATTAAAACACAAAAAAAACACTTGGAAATTAAGACTTCTCTAAACCAAAAACACTTTTCTCATCCCTTGATTTATGATTTCTAAAACTAAACCTCTGCAACAACAAGGAGCTCGGAGCATGGTGGGCAGCACGACCATCGTCGTCAGCAAAACTCGAATCTACATCGAGCAAAACCATTCTTAGAATTAAATAACCAAGCCATAGGATTTCGAGGTAGTTTGCCTAGTGCAACATAAATCCTCAACTCTTCGTTAGGCATTTGCATTGCAAATTAAGCCCTAACCGGTCTTAGGATTCCGAGGTAGTCGTCCGATACGACATAAACCCTCATATCTTCCAGGCTATTTGTATGATTTTATCATATAAATATAAGCCCTAATTAACTAAAATTGGCAAGATTAAAACATTAAATAAACATTAGGACTTCCCTAAATCCAAGCCAAACAATAGGATAGTCGGGAGATTACCGAAGTCCGCTTCGAATCCGTGATCTCTCCTACTTTTCTTCCTTTGAATTCCCAAAATAAAAATGTTCTAAATTTGATCCATTCCCTATTGAAATTTCCAAAATTCAATCCCTTGAAAACTTAAACTTTGAAATTCTTGAGAGCAGAATTATTGATTATTATCGAGAGTTTTCTTAGGTGATTCCCGTCACTTAAGATGTAATTAACTATAGGGGCTTGCCCTTATAGGGAACTTTAAAGAACCCGAGTAATATAAACCTCGCTTAATTCATTTATATTAAGCGGGGAATTTGTCGGCTTATAAAATTGGTTCGCGGACCAAACGGATGTCACAAACCTTTCTAGTTTATTTAATCGAGCCCCATCATCAAGCGATTGTGTCTATTCTTCGGGATAGATACACGGTTTGTGATGCGGTGCTCGTTTATATAAACTATTCGGGATGTGAGATCAGTTTGATTTCATATTTTAAAATTTTCAAATTTAAAATTATTTTCAAAATAAAATACTACTCTTCAAATTATTTATTTAAATTAAATTAAAAATTCGCCGACAATTTCCGTAGGCGATTCCCTTTTCAAAAAAAAACACATAACCTAAAAATATGCCGACATATTTCTGGCGACTCCGCTGGGGACTAGTTCCACTCTCCATTTTAATCAAATAATTCTGCTTTCAAAAATCGGTAGTGCATCCATGTCCCTTATGGATCAAACTACCCTTCTTTCCGTTGGGATACTATGTTCATTTCTACCTTGAACAAGTATAACCAACATTCTCTCGGATTTAGGAGCCACTTGTTTAGACACCCCTAAACGGAGAGGTTCCGAGACCCTTTACCTCATCTACGAGGTGGGGTAGACCCCGATAGGTGTTAGTTTAGGAGTGATCCTTCGAGTCGAGAAGTCTTGCTTAAGACTCTCTTTTCCCTTCCAACTCCGATTCGGATTCCTTACCTTCTCTACACCTTTGAACACTGCGTTCTAAATAAACAAACTCTCTAATAAGTGATTCTTTTAATAAGTGATTCCTTCTTATAAATACATGAACAAGAATGAGTTCGGACTCTTTTTAATTCCTTTCTTTTCGTCTAAAGAAAAGAAGCATAACTTGGGATCGACAACCGGAATCTACCTGCGAAATGGAAGCCCCGAAGCCGATTTTCTCTTTCACCAATGGATTGGACCTCGCCGTCTATAAGGATGAGCTGCCTGACAATGGAATCATCCGATTTGGACAAGGATTTGAAAACACGAATGTTAAGATCACCGACGTCTCCTTTTCGCACCGATGAACAAGGTATCCGAAGCCGAGAAGCCGCTGCTGAGTTCAACCTTAGGTCGACCCAAGAATTCCCTCCATCGCAAAGGATCCCGACTAAGAGGAGTACCGATGTTCATAGAAGGACCGTTATCTCTACCCCACCTGGTCTAGTTGTCTCGCACCTACCCCGACTTTTCCCGAATCAAAGGGAAAGAAATCCGGAATTATGATGGACTCGTCACCGTGGAGGGTACGGATCTTCTGTAAGACCTTCGTTTTCGAAATCGGGTCCGAGTTCAAAGATTCCGTCACTAACAAAGACCCAAAGGAGAAACATAAATAGAAGGATCGCTAAAGAAGCCGGAGGCTGCCGAGATTGCTTTCCTAGAAGAAATTCCGGAACTGCCGAATATACACCGCTGCTGAATACATACCACTCTTGGGGGAAGCGGGTTCCATCCCCTCTCCGCCGCGGAAGATGAAGAAAATATTCGCAAGATTGTCTGCCACATTACCACGACCCGCATATTACAACGATAGCCGCAAGAAAAGAACTAGAACTACGCCGTTTGCTCGACTGCAAACTTTGGTAGAAAAATTAGCAAAGAAGGAAAAGCGCCCGTATCGAAATTCTACGAAGGATAGGGTGGGTGCCAGTCAAATCCCGTCTTGGGCCCCGAGTAGAGCCCGCCATCATGACAGAAAAGCCAAGTAAAAGAATGAAGGCTAGTCCACCTGTTGTCGTCTCAGGATTACAGATTAAGGAGGATACCACCTCCCGACGTTTGGCCGACAGACCATCTGGTCCTAGACCGTCTGCGCGCCGGAAGGATGGTATGGCGTCCCACTACTGGGCGAGTTGAGATTGAAACGGCGGCCCGAGAAAGAAAGTCTCGCCGGGAGACTTGAGTGCGAAGAAAGTGCTACCGCGATGAAGGGGACTCGTGAGAAGGGGACCGGCAACTATCACACGACAACCACGAAGACACACGAGAAAGCCCCGCTAGAAGATGCCATGGAAAAGTTGAGAACCGATATCCGACGATTGGCAAAAGAAAGAGAAGAAAAGTTCGGAGACGAGATTGATTCATCGGAATTCATGGACGACGAATACGCGAAATCAACATGGTTGAAACACGAGCTTCGGCGGCTTCGCGAGGTGCTCCTGCGGCGCGAGAGAGAAGAGCCGGAGCCGATGAGAAGACGGCTTCGGGAAAAGACGACACGATCGCTCAAATGGCGAAAAGGATGGAAGAGATGGCCGTAGCTACGGCCACTCTCCGCAGTCAAGTACAACCACATAGAGAGACACCCCGGAGGTCATTCACATTGTAGACGGAGGAAAGGAGATTACGTCCGTCAATGGGGATGATCAGTGAAAAAGGATACAACACGAAGTATGATTCCCGAAAAGGATATCAAGAACTTGGTGGAACGGCGAGTGTGAGAAGCCTTAGCACAATCAAAGAGCGGGACATCCATTCGGACGGGTAGACCTTACCCGGAAGAATTCGACGCCGTCCAATACCCGAAAGGCTTCGTACCACCTGCGTTCAAGACCTTCGACGGAGCCGGGAACCCCCGACGGCATGTGGCACACTTTCGTGCCGGTTGTTGCAATGCGGCGGGAGCGATGCATTACTCTTCCGACGGTTCGTCGGCAGTCCGTCGGGAATCGCCTTCGGCCGGTATGCGGAATTACCAAATGGTTCGGTGAAGACATTCTCGGAGCTAGAGAACCTCTTCATCGAGCGATTTGTCGGAGCTCGACACCACATCACTATAGGCGATTTAGTGGTAGAGAAGCAGAAGCCGAATGAAACTTTGGTGGATTACATACTTCGATGGAGGAACTTAAGCATGAAGTGTGAACCACAACTGCAAGAACAACACGCAGTCGGCATCTTACTCAAAAGCATTCACGGCCCGATAGCACTTCTCCTCAAAGGATTCACTATTAAGACTTTCAAGAAGTTGTTAAGCAAGGCCGGAAGCTTACAAGAGGAGGCAAAGCAATTAAGTTTTACCGATAAAACAGATAAACAAAAGCCTGTAAAGACTTTTGAAAAGAAATCCGGGATCGTTGCGGCGAGTTGACAAAGGCAAGCGACCGATGCAAATACCACCGAACGGCCGCAGCAACCACAACGAGATTACCGGCAACCCCGGCCCGGCTATCGATCATCTCCGCGAGTATGAACAACCACCTCGTCCGCAACGTACATTGAGGGAGCTTCGAGCGAGAGAATATCCGTTCAAGAATGAAGCGAGTGCTGAAAATGTTCCGTAGTCCGATGAAGACTCCGGATTTCCGAGTTGCCGAGCCTAAAAGACCGGAGGAAGTCAACAAGAAAGGTGATCCCAACTTTTGCCCTTACCACCAGATGCTTGGGCACAAAATAGAAGATTGTATTACCTTCAAAAGTTGGCTCAATGACAACCTGCGGAAAGGGAATATAACGATTCCGAAGGAGTACATGAAGGAACCCCAGAAAGGAGGTTCCGTCAATGTTGTCTCGATCGATCCCATCATTCCGATAGATCCCTATACGGCCGACAATGGATGGACTACCGCTTGGACGAGGTCTTCAAAAAGATTTTAGACAGCATCCAAACCGCTTCGGTGCGAGCTTCAATTCAGAGTTTGAAACCTATTAAGCCGGTACTATCACTTGCGATAGAAGAACCACCTCAACAGGAGACGATTGAAGAGAAGAAGAAAATCGACGAAGAAGAGAAGACCGAGGCACCTAAGGCTAGACTAGGGGCTGCTTATCCTAGGATAGTTGTTTCCGATTCGGGGAGAAATCCTCGAACCCACGACTACGTATGATTATCTACTCACTTCGGTGGGATCATATAATGATAAGGGTGATGGCGTTGGCTACGTTTTGATCGTTTCTAACGATTACGTAACTAACGATAATCCGGATATCGATTTCGATACCAACGACAATTCTCAAATCATACACGATCTCGACGAGCAAAATAACGAAGAAGACATCCATCAAGGAGGCTACGAGAGCTCAACAAGCAACGAATCTATCTGCGAGTTTCGAGGAGCTCCAGTCACGATAGAGTTAGAGCCTTCAGACTCTGAAGCTAATCCGGAAGAGCCTGTCATTCCGATTCAAGAGGAGACACCGGCAAGCTCAACAATAGATTCAGAAGAAATTACAGAAGTCAGCTTAAGGAGTGGAAAAGTTCTACCTCCGAGAATGGGTCCAAAGGACAAAGGAAAGCAGGTGGTTGTTCAGGAAGAACCAACCCCGACAGAAGAAATACCCATTCGAGAAGAAGCAGAGACACATGAAAATAAAGTGGACTACAACGTGCTAGCCCATCTTAGGAAACTACCGACCAAGCCGAGCATCTACGACGCTCTCATCTTATCAAAGGAGATGAGAGAAGCTCGATCAAGGCCTTACTTGATCCGGAAATTTGTTTAGCTCAAATGGCCGGAGATTCCTTAGATGAGGTTTGCTCGTTAAAGGAACGACGAGGTGTTACCTTCACGGACGACGACCTATTACTTGGGACGCGGATCACAACCGACCGTTGTACATTTCGATTACAATTGGGAAGTTTACACTCTCCGGAGTATTGGTGGATCCGGGAGCATCAATCAATATAATGAATCTTCGAACGCTAGCATACTTGGAAATTGATGCTCGGGAACTCGAAGCCGACAAAATGTTATTAAGAGGATTCAACCAGAAAGGAGAAAGAGCCCTCGGGTCAATAACACTACTGATGAAGACCGGTGACTTAGCAAAGACAACCGCGAAATTTCACATAATTGATTCGAAACGTCATTCAACGCTCTACTTGGGCCGACCATGGATACATGAAAACGGGATGGTACCATCATCTCTACATCGGTGCATCAAATACTACGATGGAGGGGAACGAGTGCATCAAAGGTGACTTACAACCATTCTCCGTACATGAAATTGGAATCCACGAGGATGCGACTTATTATGCACCACCGAAGAAAACGATCTTCTCCAGAGATACCATAACAAATGAAGCAAAGAAAGTTCGGGACAACGAAGAACTTGAAGTTCTAGTCCAACGATCACTCACCGCTCCCTTCGGCGAGATGGTGAAGGTTTCTCCACAACTCGCATCCGAGGTCGAGGCCGGGGACGAGGTCGTGGTAGAGACGTTAGGACGATTGGACGGAAGAAACCGACCATCAATGTCGATTGGGAAGATACTTCTGAAGAAGAAAAAGAAATCAAACAAGAAGCAGCGACAATAAGTCGGAAGAAGCCGCAATTCAGAATCCCTCTCGAAGATGAGAAGAATGAAGAATACAAATCGATGTACGAGAAGATTAACCACTACGTACATACTATGACCCTGACCCCGATCCATGCTAATAAGATCGAGGGTATGGAGGTCAAAGAGGTACGTAGCGGTGGTACAAAACCAATCAAATTCTACCGTGGTGCTTCTTCCTCCAAAACTGAAAATAATGTACAAATTGAAGATGCTACTTCATCGGAATTAATGGAATTGCCTTTTGAGTGGTACTCTCCTCGTGTTCAAAATTTAATTCAACATGGTTTCTTACCTCGACAGTGGACAAAAGGTCAATCTCAACGTTTTGAAAATTTATGGAATAACTCCGGTCGTCCACCCAACTCAAAACATGGTCTCGGATTCGGCACAGTAGGGTCAGTTGATGATACTGAATTTTGCTTGGTTGTCACTTGCGGATCTAATGAAAACTGTATGGAAACTACGGACGAACTCGAAGATTTACAAATTGGAGACGCTCCACCAGAATTCGAAGAAGAAATCAAATCTACAATAGATGAGTTAACGGAAGTTAACTTAGGTACTAGCGAAGAGCCTAGACCTACCTTTGTTAGCTCCTTACTCGATAAAGAAGACTCAGAAGAAATAATCAAGTTATTAATGGAATTTAAAGACTGTTTTGCTTGGAGCTACGATGAAATGCCGGGATTAGCTCCAGAGGTCGCGGTCCATAAGCTAGGAGTGGATCCTACTTCCGTCCCGGTCGGACGAGGTCCCTAGAAGAATGCGTCTAGAAATCGAACAACAAGTCATAGCTGAAGTTAAAAAGCTAATAGACGCTAAATTTGTCCGTGAAGAACAATACCCGACTTGGTTAGCCAACGTGGTACCAGTCAGGAAGAAGAATGGTCAGATCAGAATTTGTGTGGACTTCAGAGATTTAAACAAGGCATGTCCGAAAGATGAATTCCCTCTACCGATCCCAGAATTAATGATCGACATTGCTTCAACACATGAAATA
The DNA here is from genome assembly GCA_022702705.1 of Papilionanthe hookeriana x Papilionanthe teres. Taxonomy (NCBI): domain Eukaryota; kingdom Viridiplantae; phylum Streptophyta; class Magnoliopsida; order Asparagales; family Orchidaceae; genus Papilionanthe; species Papilionanthe hookeriana x Papilionanthe teres. The sequence goes on along the minus strand of CM040428.1, from coordinate 123,977,905 downwards.
TTCTCATTCATGGATGGATCTTCGAGGATACAACCGGATAAAAATGGCTCCGAGAAGACGAAAAGCTTACGGCATTCGAACGCCGATCGGAGTATATTGCTACACGATGATGCCATTCGGATTGAAGAACGCGAGAGCGACCTACCAAAGAGCAATGACAAGAATTTTTGATGATCTCATCCATAATCAAGTCGAATGCTACGTGGACGATGTGGTCATCAAAAGCAAAATAAAGGACAACCACTTGTATGATTTGAGAATTGTTTTCGAACGATTAAGACAATTTAACCTTAAGATGAATCCCTTAAAATGCGCCTTCGGTGTCACCTCCGGGAAATTCTTAGGATTCGTTGTCCGACATCGTGGAATCGAAATCGATCCGGAAAAGATAAAAGCCATCTTAGAAATGCTGCCTCCCAAAACCTTAAAACAACTACGATCTTTTCAAGGGAAGCTGGCATATCTTCGACGCTTTATCTCGAACTTATCAGGTAGGTGTCAGCCTTTCTCGGCATTAGTTAAAAAGGACGCCAAATTTATTTGGGAAGAGAAATGCCAGAGGGCCTTCGAGGACATTAAACAATACTTAATGACACCTCCTGTCTTAGCGGCCCCGAGTCTCGGGTAGACCGCTAATACTTTATACCGCGGCTTTAGACGACTCTCTCGGAGCCCTGTTAGCCGGAGTCGATGATGAGGGTAAAGAAAATGCTCTTTACTACCTAAGTCGTCGTTCTTCGCCGACGGAAATAAGGTACCCCGCAATTGAAAAGCATTGTTTGGCCTCGATCTTCGCCGCTCAAAGCTCGGGCACTACATGCTTTCTCACAAGGTCAACCTAATCTCGAAGTTTAATCCATTGCAATACTTGATGACCCGCCCAACGCTTTCCGGCAGACTTGCCAGATGGTCGATGATATTATTGCAATTCGATATAACTTTCGTGCCTCTCCGTGCCGTAAAGGGACAAATATTAGCAGATTTCCTCGCAGCACACCCTTTGCCGGCGGAATCGCCTCTCGATGACGACTTGCCGGATGAACAAATAATGAACCTAGAAGACCCTGATGATCGACGTTGGGAATTGTATTTCGACGGAGCATCTTCAGCACACAAAGACGAAGAATCGCAAGTGATAGTGCCGGTAAGGCAGGAATCGGGCTAATCTTTATAACACCGGAGCGGGGGATGTTAAGATACTCCTACCACTTGACAGAACCATGTACAAACAACGAAGCGGAATACGAAGCCCTCATAACGGGACTGGAATTAACCATTCAAATGGGGATAACAGACATCAACATCTACGGGGATTCCCGAGTTAATCATTCAACGGATCGCCGGACAATACAGAATTTCAAAGCCAAGACTCGAGCAATACTTCCGGTATGCCATACGATTCGTTGGAACAGATTCCGAATGTGACAATCTACAAAATTCCCGAAAGAAAACGCTTTAGCGGATGCGCTAGCTCGTCTCGCAAAAGAATTTGCCTGTTTGCAAGATGAATCGGTGGAAGTGTCAATTCACGGACGTCAGGTCCTATCACAGCTTGACATAGACACGATACACAAATCAGAAAAGGAAAAAGGATCAGTTGCAGCAGTGACAGAAAACACGGAAGATTGGCGACGGCCATTGATGAACTACACCGCAAACGGGAAAGCTACCGGATGATAGGTCGTTAGCCCATCGGATCAAGAAAGAACTGCGTCCTACGCATTAGTAAACAATACGTTATACGGAAGGTCTTTTGATCGAATGTGGCTAAGGTGCCTAAGCGGGTCCGAGGCCCGTGAAATTGTTAAGGAGGTGCATTCGGGGCTCGTGGCGCTCACCGGTCGGGCCCGAAAATGAAAATGAAAATTAAAAGACTAGGGTACTACGGCCCTCGATGATGACCGATCGCATGAAAATCGCCGAGAGCCGTCACCGATGCCAAGTGCACGGAGTGGTTCTACACCGGCCTCCAAATGTGCTACATCAGACAATTGCATCGTGGCCATTTGAATGTTGGGGCACGGATATAGTGGGTCCAATAGAACCACCATCGTCAAAAGGACATCGCTTCATTCTTGCGGCTACAGATTACTTTTCCAAGTGGGCAGAGGCAGTTCCACTTAGAGAAGTAAAAGCACATCACGTGCTACAATTTTTCAAGAACCAAGTTGTCTACCGTTTTGTGGTGCCGCGCAAGATCATCTCGGATAATGGGTCGGCATTCGAAGTACGCAAATCAACAATTTTGTCGGGAGACATGGAATCGGCGGCGATACTCAACAATTTACTACCCAAGAGCAAACGGCCTAGGCGAGGCTTTTAATAAAACGCTCGTTCAAATCTTAAAGAAAACCTTAGACGATAATAAGAGAAATTGGCACGAGAAGTTGTTAGAAGCCTTATGGAGCCTACCGGACAACCTTCGAACTCCTACGCAAGCTACACCTTACGCTCGGTGTATGGGTCCGAGGCGGTGTTGCCTTTAGAGGTTCGGCTTCCTTCACTCGGAATTGCGAGTTGCAAATAAAATCACAACGAAGAAAACGCCAAATTACGACTCGAAGAATTAGAGAGCACTGGAAGGGAAAAGACTTGCGGCGCAACGGAATCTAGAACTGTACCAAGCTAAGATGGTTCAAGCCCATGACAGACTGGTCCGCCCAAGAACCTTCAAAGTTGGTGACTTAGTACTTGTTCTCAAAAGACCTATTCTTGCACACCGCAAGATAGGAGGAAAATTTGAACCCACTTGGGAAGGACCGTTTGTGGTTGAGGCAGTATACTCGGGAGGCTCCTACCAGCTAGTGAATTGCCAGGGAGAACGACATATGCTTCCGATCAATGGACGATACTTGAAAAAGTATTACGCTACCTGATGTTTCGAAGGAATGAATTTTCCATCCCTAGAAGCACGGGTGAAGTGTTTACTTATGATCGGGTCCGAACCCAAAATAATAAAAAATGTGCTAAAATAAATAAAATCATGATAATAAAATTTTCCTTGTTTTCTTTTCTAAATCAAAATCTCTTTCCTGATCTTATCTCACTTCATTCCTGTTAAGTTTAAAAATATAAGAATAAAAAAAAATGTCTTTAATAAACATCTTCTTAATGTTCTTGTTCTTAGTACGACCCTCGATCCTTTTCCTTGTCTTGTCGCGGGGAAATGTCGAGCGGGCGGTTGGTCTTGAACTTTAAGAATGGCGTAAGCCTTGCACTTGATGAAAAGAGGGTGAAAGATGGAGCGGTAATCGAGATTGACTCGGATTTCGCACCGGCGGAGCCTACGATACGAGGAAAGTGAGCTGGGTCCCGGTTGACCGAGAAGAGCGCCGGAAAGACAGTGATGAAAGTGGGTGGCCCAAGCCACCAATCCGAGCAACAAGAAAAGAAAGACAAATATTGAAGAAGATAAGAAAATGAAGTCCGTAGTCGCTACGGCGGAGGGCGAGCTTGTCGGCGCCGCACCCACGGAGATTCAGAAGTTCGGAGAGCTACTCTCACGGCAACGCAACGAAGAAATAAGAATCGCCGTATCCGTAAGATGTTAACAAAACTAGGCTGCGGACCGGCGCGACGAGACGATTGCTAATGTCGGTCCATACACTTCGAGGACACCGGTTCACCGAGAACACGAGGAAAGGAGGCCGGCTCCTAGGATAACGAAAGAACCGGGGAAATCTTCGGAAGATCGGAAGAAAGAAGGCTACCACGCCACCGGATAGAACCACCGGTAGTGCATGACCTTGTTGCGAAGCAGCCCGGGGGATGTCCCGACGGGCATCATCCACGAGGAGCCGAGGTATGCGGGGAGAACGTGAAGGGATTGAACCGTATATTCCACAATATGTCACCGAGGCCTCGCCATCTGCGGATCATTCCGGAATACGAGTCGGAGAGAATGCGGAATGTTGAAAAGAAAACCTTTGAATACTTCGAAAGAATTAAAGGCGAGAAGAATCAATATCTTGGAAGGCCTCGAGCTACATACAAACGTATTTTCGGAGTATGAACGAGCAGCAAATCGTGGATTGCATCCGGGATTTGAAAAGAATGGGCCGAGCGGGCCGCCTGAGGAAAATACATACTCGAGCCCCGGAGATGGATGCCGGGGAAAGGAAGAATCACAATACAATGTGGATCTTCGTTACAACTTTGCGGAGGACGGGAAGGGAAACCCACCGGGAATACTCCGTCATGGGCAAGTGGATCCGATGCCATCGGTCATCAAGAGAATGGTAAAGAGATTGATAACATGGATGGTACTGCCGGCAGATTGCATACCCAATAGCTGCATCATCAACATCTACAAACGGGGTGACTGCATACCCCCACACATAGATCACCACGACTTTGTCGGACCCTTACTGCACGGTCTCTTTCTCGAGCGAGTGTAACATCATGTTCGGATCGACCTCCGGATAGCGAGCCCGGGTGAGTTCCGAGGGCCGGTGAAGATACCTTTACCGGTAGGTTCCGTCATGATGCGAAGGGCAACGGAGCGAGATATCGCTAAGCATTGCATACCGGGAGTACCGGTGAAGCGGATCTCGGTTACTTTCAGGAGAATGGACGACGAGAAAGACACCTTACCATTTCCGGCCCGGACCGGAGCTAGAGAGCCTCCGGCCTTACGAGCTGTGAGTTACATGGAAAATATCACACCTCCAATGTACATCCATACGACATCCTTGCCAAGGATGGCTTGGAAGGTGATGTTATTGACCATGTACCCCACTATTCAGACATGGATTTTTGACGGATGCTTCTTTGGATGAATCAACAAAGATCATACATAGTCCGTTTTGAGTTTACATGGATTGTATGAAATATATTCCGGATCAAGATGTATGATGTATCTTCTGCATGATTGGAATGAAAGTGACCATGTCACATTTTTGGCCTTCACCTCTTTTGTGCAAATTGATTGGGAAACGCCATTAAAGTTAAATGAACTTCGAACAAAGAACAGAAAAGAAATAAAAAAAAAGATAAAAGAAAACTTGCTAAAAAAAAATCTAAAAATGACAAACACCAAATTCACATGAACATTAAATAAACAATAAAGTAAAATTTGGATCATTAAAAAATAAACGAAATCAACATAAATGTTAAATCCAATTCTCAATCAAATTTCAAATGTGATCTTCCAAATTTCGAATCAAATCTTAAATCAAATTTCAACCGAGTTCAAACTCATCCTTCCAAATCTCAAATTCGATCTTTCCAGATTCCAAATCTCTATCAAATTTCAAATTCAATCTTTCCAGATTCCAAATCTCTATCAAATCGCAAATTCGATCTTCCAGATCTTAAACCGAATCTCAGTCAAATTTCAAATCTCAAATTTGATCTTTCCAGATCTCACATCAAATCTTACATCAAATTCAAACTTTTGGGTCGAGGATTTTACATCCAAGACTGCACTGCTTTAGGATTCTCTTCCTATTGCACTGAAATACATCAAATTCAAACTTTTGGGTCGAGGATTTTATATCCAAGACTGCACTGCTTTAGGATTCTCTTCCTATTGCCTCTGAAATACATCAAATTCAAACTTTTGGGTCGAGGATTTTACATCCAAGACTGCACTTGCTTTAGGATTCTTTCCCTATTGACCTTGAAATACATCAAATTCAAACTTTTGGGTCGAGGATTTTATATCCAGACATTTGCCTTCTAGGATTCTCTTCCTATTGCACTTTGAAATACATCAAATTCAAACTTTTGGGTCGAGGATTTTACATCCAAGATCTGCCTTGCTTTAGGATTCTCTTCCTATTGCACCTTGAAATACATCAAATTCGAACTTTTGGGTCGAGGATTTTACATCCAAGACTCGCACTTGCTAGGATTCTCTTCCTATTGCACTGAAATACATCAAATTCAAACTTTTGGGTCGAGGATTTTACATCCAAGACTGCCTTGCTTTAGGATTCTCTTCTATTGCCTGAAATACATCAAATTCGAACTTTTGGGTCGAGGATTTTACATCCAAGACTGCATTGCTTAGGATTCTCTTCCTATTGCACTTGAAATACATCAAATTCAAACCTTTGGGTCGAGGATTTTACATCCAAGACCGCATTGCTTTAGGATTCTCTTCCTATTGCCTTTGAAATACATCAAATTCAAACTTTTGGGTCGAGGATTTTACATCCAAGACTGCACTTGCTTTAGGATTCTCTTCCTATTGCACCTTGAAATACATCAAATTCAAACTTTTGGGTCGAGGATTTTACATCCAGACTGCATCTGCTTTAGGATTCTCTTCCTATTGCCTTGAAATACATCAATTCAAACTTTTGGGTCGAGGATTTTACATCCAAGACTGCACTTGCTTTAGGATTCTCTTCCTATTGCACTTGAAATACATCAAATTTAAACCTTTGGGTCGAGGATTTTACATCCAAGACTGCACTGCTTTAGGATTCTCTTCTATTGCCTTGAAATACATCAAATCCAAACTTTTGGGTCGAGGATTTTACATCCAAGACGCTTCTGCTTTAGGATTCTTTCCTATTGCCATTGAAATACATCAAATTCAAACTTTTGGGTCGAGGATTTTACATCCGAGATTGCCTTTGCTTTAGGATTCTTTCCCTATGCGCACTGAAATACATCAAATTCAAACTCTTGAGGTTAAGGATTTTACATCCAATACCGCATTACTGCGAGATCTTTCCTCATTGTAATGATCCAATCCAATCGATTCGATCTTCTTTTGGGGTTGAAGATGTTACATCTAAAACTTCAAAATTCCAATTTTCATTTCAAATCAAATCCCTTCAAATTAATCTTGACAAAATTCAATCTAAATTAAAACTCCAAATTGAAATCTAAACTCACACATCATGACTTAAACATGAAACAAAATAAAATCTAAATCGAAATTCTCCCAGATCATGTGATTTGGGGTTCACCTCCTTTTCCTTTCCCCAGCGAGAGTTCAAGAATCTCCAGTTCCAGAGATATACTTGACACTCCCCAGCGGAAATTCTCCTACTTCGTCCTAAGTTCGTCACTTGGACATCTGTGCTGGTTTTGTTGATCTCTTCGGTCAACACCAATACGAGCGGTGTGCTCCGTCAGCTCACCACACCTATTGGGGGTCCATTTGTTGACCTCATTTTTGATGAGGTCTTCTCTTCTTCTTTTAGTGCTTAGGATCTAGCCTTAGGCTTTTCCTTTGACTATCTTAGAGGACTAGAATTGGGACCCACCACCTAGAATTTCAAACCACTTCTAAACTCCCTGCAAACTCCACAAACTTGACTGTAGACCCCTAATCACCTAGAGGGTTGAAATCGAAATATGGAAGTTTAAAGGATGAGTTCCTATAGGACTCTTTGGCCTTAGGACCGCCTACAGGTGGCTCAGTGCGGTGAAAGGGGCTGACTTACACTACACCTACACACTACACTTCAACACACCTCCTAAAAAACTACACCCATACCCAACTTGACCTCCTGACTCATGTAGGTGATTCACATGGATGGTCCTTAACCCCTAAGCCCTTGGCTAAGAGGGTTAGGAACAACATAGTGAATGCCTCAAATGAGTCCCTTCATGGCTCATGTGGGCTTGATATGGCTTCATGGCTCAACAAAAATGATTTCATTCCACTTACATCCACCCAATCTTCAATTTTCCAAATTTTCAATTTTTGACCCCGGGACCCTACACCGCTACTTCTTACCCAAAACCTCGAACGCCCAAATTTCTCAAAAATTTCCAAATTACCCAAAATTCTCCAAAATCACTCCCAAACATTTCCACATCACTCAAACTGATCATCCATACCCAAAAATACCAAAAATTCAAAAAATACCTCCCAGTACCCTTCAAATACCCAAAATACCCCTCTTGACCCAAAAAATCCAAAAATTCAGAAAATTCCCAGAAAATTCCAGAAAATCCCAAATATTCCCAATTTCATTTTGTTCAACTACACCATGGGCCAATTTTGTCAATTTACCCTACTTTTGTCAAAATCCCCAATTTGACCCATTTTAACCTAAAGTGAACCCAATGTCAAACCTAACCTACCCAATTGACCTAAATTCTGGTCCAATTCAATTCTAAATTTCAATTCAACATCCCCAACACCAATTTTGGACCAAATCCAAGCTTAATTTGATTGACATTTGGATCCAATTTCACTTTTGGCCTTAAAGCCCAATTTGGACCCATGACCCAAACTTAACCCAAACTCACCCAATTCAACTCCAATTAACCCCAAATCTTTTCCAAACCTTCCTTAACATCCCCATAAACAAAACACTAACATGATTTGCCCAAGATTTAGACCCAAACCCCACTCAAATTCAACCCAAAATCAAAAAGCCCAATTTTGACCTAAACCCAAACCTAAACCAAATGAGCCCAAATCCCAAAATCAAAACCCATCAAAGCCAAAACCTCTTTGAAACACTCCCATAAACATTTCCCAACATTAATTTTACATCAATTTCAACCCTAGCCCAACATTGGCCCAAGTTAGCCCAATTTGACCTACATAGGCCCACTTACCAATTAAACCCAAATTCAAACCAATTCAAGTCCAAATCACACCAAATTGACTCCAAACCACTCATGACACATCCCTAAACCAAACTCAACAATTTTTGGCCCAATCTCTTTACAAAATTTCTATCCATAAATTCATTTTCAAACCTAAAAGCCCACTTCCCTTAAACCCTCCTAAAAGCCCATTTCCTTCAAAATTCAAAGGCCCAAAATTGGTCCCAAAGCCCATATGACATTTCCCCTCATCATACTTTTAATTAAACTCAATACCTAAGTCCTAAATTCATCATTGGATTGTTCCAAATTAAACCTCATGACAACTCTCACCAAAATGCCAAAAGTCACAAAACCCATTTTCATGAAATTGACTAAACTTTTCCCTAAGCCACATGGAGCCATGCATGAGCCATTCACAAGCCATAGGAAGCCATGAAAGTTTGGCATGTGACCATACCATTAATGGTAAAAGGAGGGGCTCCTTTCCTAACCTTTCATTAAGCCTTTTTAACCTTATTCATGACACACACTAAACCATGTTTAGCCACCTCATCATGGATGGAGACCACACCATTCTCTCTTGGTCGACCCAACCGATCCTCTCGGCCCAAAATCAGAGCCATGGGGAGGTGCACCCAACCCAAACCAATGGGTTGACCAAATTGAAGCCAAAATGACCTCTTCCCCATTCCATTTTAATTCAGCCACTTTACACATGGCAAGTGGCCAATTGATTGCACAAAACTCTAACCCCGACCCACTCGGACTCGAGGGTGACCCATGCCCGCCGCCGCCCGCCCGGATCGCCGGAAAACACCATGGCCGAGACCTTGGGAGGAGCCAAACTTTGGAATTCCATCTTGCTGAGCTGCCTCATGCCCAGTGGTCACCATGGCTGTTCTTCTCCTCACCAGAGCAGCTGATCCCAAGCCTCAACTCCCCCTGGGAGGCCCTCCAGCCTCTCCTATTTAAACCCCTCACCCTCACGGCCAAGAGAGGTGCTGAACCGCACCTTACCGAAACTCGCCAAAATTATTCCGGACTCCTCCCCACACACAAAGCACTTGATCCCCAGGTGAGATCCCCCGCCATTTCTTCTCTCGCGAGCTCAATTTCGTAGTTGAAATTCCACCCAAAACCAGGACACTTCTTCACAGTGAGCCAATCCCCAAATTGATTGGTTCTACACCTTCACTGGACCAGGGAAGGTGTCCACTAGCAAAAGCCCCCTCTCCAAGCCACCCAGTTGCTCCAGCCTCCAAGCTTTGTGATCGGGCTTGGTCGAAATCACATCTAGACGATTCACCAGACCAGGAGACTTCATCTGGAGCTTCGCCGAGATCCAATCGAAGGTGCAACAACTCTCGGATCGAAGCCACACTTCTCCGAGCAAAGGTATGAACTAATTCTTCATCCCGAGCTTCGGAGATTCTCCATTTCAAATGCCTTAATTTCAATGCATGATAACCGTATAGATGTGTTCGTCTCTTCAAGACGAATCCATAGAGCATAAGAACATAAAAATCCATCGAGTATCGAGTGAGATATTAAGGATTTAGTGTGGACGGCTCTCGGGCGAGGACACTTGGGGACGATGAACGGATGCCGTCCATTTAATACACGCGCGGACGGACGGCCGGGATTGCGTCGGACTAGAGGACGCGAGCGACACGGCGGGTCCCGGAGCGCCGACGCGGATGGCGGCGTCGAATGGGAGCGCGCCACGCGGCACTTCGGAGTCGCCGATGTTTCGCTGGCGCCGCGTGGATAAGTAGAAAATTAGGGGTATTTTCTATTTATTTAATTCCCTAAACTTCAAAAATTCATAACTCCGTGTAGAAAAATCATAAAAATAAAATAAAATTACCCTCTTGCTCGAGTGAACGGAGGAGAATAATGTGGAAAAGAAATTAATTAATTTTGTCCAGTATTTTATTTTTAATTAATTATTTACTCCCTGCATTGTTTTAATTCTCCATGCATTCATATAATTCACCATGGCATGAGACTATAGGGCTTTTGAAGCCTCCGAACTTAGGGACATTCCCCGAATTTTCCAAGGTCGAGGCCATCTCTGTGGAAAGTTATTGATTTTTCAAATGCATGTTGCTGTTTTAAGTATTTTAATTTCAAAAATTAGCATGTTGTGAAATAAATTCTAGGAAAATTTGGTGATGTTCCTTATGACCAGAGAACCCTAGGAAAAATAGGATTTGGGTTAATTCACTTAAGATAACCCTAATTGGCTTAAACACCCAAAATAGGTCTCTAATTAATTAGAGCTAACCATACATCAAATTGACTTGAAATCAATTCTCCACTGACCTTTAGGATCAGAGGAACCCACCATAAAAGTTTGAAGTCAATTGGACTTGGTTAGCCCCACTAATTGGATTGATTAAGCCACTTAGTCATTTTAAACTTTAAAAATTCATAACTTTCAAAATACCTTTCAAAAATTTACCAAATTGGTTTTGGAGTCTCTCCGATATCAGGGAAATTTAAGAAAATTAAAATTTCAATTTTCTAAAAAAGTTGATTTTTAATATTATTTTAATATTTTTAATAATTAAAAAATAATAAAAATCACAAAAATAACAAAATTCACCAAAGTGTCACATTTTGAATTTTAATTACTTAGGAACAAACCCCATATTTTTCCTAGGTCTATTTAGTGAGATATTAATTTTTAAAGCTCTAGGGTAATTTTAAAATTAAAAAAATGTATTTTCTAGCATTTTCACCAAAATAATTATAATAAATGAAAGAAAAATCAGAAAATTATAAAATTTGATTCTCTGATTTCCTTGATATCAGAGAGAATTTTAAAAATTATAAAACTTATTTTTCAACATTTATTTTATTTTTAAATTAATTAATACTCCAGAACTTAAAATAATTCTAATAAATAAAATATAATTCAAAAAATTACAAAATTTGGTCTAGGTGGTCCTCTGGTCATTAGGAATGTCCCCTAATTTTCTTAAGGACAGAAACTTACCCTTGATCATGTTATCAAATTTTCCTTGAAAATCTCTATTTTCCACTAAAAATAATTATATAAATAAATTAAGTACAGAAAAATCACATTTTCTCCTCTCATGTCTTTATTGACATATGAGTGAAGTCACATAAAAATTTCAAGTCTATTTGAGTTCAATTTAGTGGGTTATGAAATTATTAAGCTTAAAGGGCAAAATGGTAATTAAAACTTTAATCCTTAATTAAAACTTTAGGTTTAATAAAAATTAACAAGTAAAATATTTGATCCTAATCTGATTTGGATGATTGAAATTTAAATAATTAAAGGATAGAAACTCATCGAGCAATTTAAAATGATTAAACCTTAATTAAATAATTGATTAAATTTGGAAGAATAATAAAATTGGAATTATTAAAATAGGGATATTATTAGGAAGAGATTTATTCTTTAATTTAAAAATCCCTAAATTAATCATCTTATTAATATTCAACTCTTAATTAAAATGATAACTCAAATTTAAAATATTAAAAGACTTAATCATTAAACTAAAATTAAATCATTAAACTCTTTCAAAAATTTCAATTAAAATTAAATTAAATTAAATTAAAAATTAAATTAAATTAAGTAAATTAAATTAAAATTAAATTAAATTAAATCAAGATTAAAAATTAAATTAATTAAATTAAATAAAATTAAATTAAATTAAAAATTAAATTAAATTAAATTAAATTAAATTAAAAATTAAATCAAATCAAACTAAATCGAATTAAATTAAATTAAATTAAATTAAATTAAAATTAAATTGAATTAAGTTGAATTAAATAACATCACCTAAGACATAAAGAACTCAAAAATAAATCTAAAATAACTCGAACACTATTCCAAACTTAAATCATTAATTTGAACTTAAATTTGCATCACAAATCATTAAATATCATTTTGCCCTTAGGAGCTTTAGTTATCATAACTCCTAAACAGAATATTAAATGAAATGTTACTTCACTTATAGTGATATTCAAATGTCCTAGTTCACTGAGCAAGTTAACAAAAATTGAAAACCTCGGACGATTGATTCATTTACACAATTAAATTCATTTGGACTTAAAACAATCCTAGAAATATTGAAAAGATGTTTAAGTTTCTTCTTAAGCACTTCCTCAATATGATAGGATATTTATAAGAACAATTGAACTTAATTGTTCTTTGATGAAGAAAATCGTCTTCAAACCAAAAACACAAAGAACCTAGACGTCATAAAGAAATGACTAGCTATAGGATTAGGAATTTGGTAGAAAACCATAACCCTTACCTTAGCTTTACCTAGGAACTTGCTTAAATATTCTAACCGTGTTTAAGTGCAGCTTGGGATGACGGGAAGACCCTCCAGGTACGCTTTTATTTTATTGCGATTTACTTTATGGCAATTTATTTAATTGCATCGCACTTACTTTTCTTGCATGATAAATAACAGTTGCATGAAAACCTACACCTTTAGGACAAAAACCAAAACTGAAACCCATAACTAAATTAAAAGACACTACAAGATAAAATTCACCTCCACAACATTTCAAAATATAAGACAACTCAAAATTTAATCACAAACGTAACACAAAACCACAATTACAACTAAATTAAAACGTCTTGTTGGATGATCGGGAATACCTCGGATGATGTAACCTACGTGTTGCTAACGGGATTTCCCACGGTCTAAATGAAAGTGTGGAACTCATTCAGCTAAGTTTAGCAAATTCATCTCGGACTAAGTGAATCCGATAAAAATAATGATGCCGGAAGGATGGAACCGTGGGATCTTAACCGGTGTCGTTATAATCAACTTTAAGGTTTGTTTTAATTAAAACACAAAAAAAACACTTGGAAATTAAGACTTCTCTAAACCAAAAACACTTTTCTCATCCCTTGATTTATGATTTCTAAAACTAAACCTCTGCAACAACAAGGAGCTCGGAGCATGGTGGGCAGCACGACCATCGTCGTCAGCAAAACTCGAATCTACATCAGCAAAACCATTCTTAGAATTAAATAACCAAGCCATAGGATTTCGAGGTAGTTTGCCTAGTGCAACATAAATCCTCAACTCTTCGTTAGGCATTTGCATTGCAAATTAAGCCCTAACCGGTCTTAGGATTCCGAGGTAGTCGTCCGATACGACATAAACCCTCATATCTTCCAAGCTATTTGTATGATTTTATCATATAAATATAAGCCCTAATTAACTAAAATCGGCAAGATTAAAACATTAAATAAACATTAGGACTTCCCTAAATCCAAGCCAAACAATAGGATAGTCGGGAGATTACCGAAGTCCGCTTCGAATCCGTGATCTCTCCTACTTTTCTTCCTTTGAATTCCCAAAATAAAAATGTTCTAAATTTGATCCATTCCCTATTGAAATTTCCAAAATTCAATCCCTCGAAAACTTAAACTTTGAAATTCTTGAGAGCGAATTATCGATTATTATCGAGAGTTTTCTTAGGTGATTCCCGTCACTTAAGATGTAATTAACTATAGGGGCTTGCCCTTATAGGGAACTTTAAAGAACCCGAGTAATATAAACCCCGCTTAATTCATTTATATTAAGCAGGGGAATTTGTCGGCTTATAAAATTGGTTCGCAGACCAAACGGATGTCACAAACCTTTCTAGTTTATTTAATCGAGCCCCATCATCAAGCAAGTGTGTCTATTTTTCGGGATAGATACACGGTTTGTGATGCGGTGCTCGTTTATATAAACTATTCGGGATGTGAGATCGCTTCGATTTCATATTTTAAAATTTTCAAATTTAAAATTATTTTCAAAATAAAATACTACTCTTCAAATTATTTATTTAAATTAAATTAAAAATTCGCCGACAATTTCCGTAGGCGATTCCCTTTTCAAAATAAAACACATAACCTAAAAATATGCCGACACACAACTGCAAGAACAACACGCAGTCGGCATTTTACTTAAAAGCATTCACGGCCCGATAGCACTTCTCCTCAAGGGATTCACTATTAAGACTTTTGAGAAGTTGTTAAGCAAGGCCGGAAGCTTGCAAGAAGAGGCGAAGCAATTAAGTTTCGCCGACAAGACGGACAAACAAAAGCCTGTAAAGACTTTTGAAAAGAAATCCGGGATCGTTGCAGCAGTTGACAAAGGCAAGCAACCGATGCAAATACCACCGTAACGGCCGCGAAGAACCACAACAGTAATTACCAACGAACCCCGGCCCAGCTATCAGTCATCTCTGCAGTATGAACAACCACCTCGTCCGCAACGTACATTAAGGGAGCTTTTGAGCAGAGAATATCCGTTCAAGAATGAGGCAGTGCCGAAAATGTTCCGCAGTCTGATGAAGACCCCAGATTTCCAACTACCAGAACCTAAAAAACCAGAGGAAGTCAACAAGAAAGGTGATCGCAACTTTTGCCCTTACCACCGGATGCTTGGGCACAAAATAGAAGATTGCATTACCTTCAAAAGTTGGCTCAATGACAACTCGCGGAAAGGGAATATAACGATCCCGAAGGAGTACATGAAGGAACCCCGAACGGAGGTTCCGTCAATGTTGTCTCGACCGATCCCATCATTCCGATAGATCCCTATACGACCGACGATGGATGGACTACCGCTTGGACGAGGTCTTCGAAAAGATTTTAGACGAGCATCCAAACCGCTTCGGTGCGAGCTTCAATTCAGAGTTTGAAACCTGTTAAGCCGGTATTATCACTTGCGATAGAAGAACCACCTCAACAGGAGACGATTGAAGAAAAGAAGAAAATTGACGAAGAAGAGAAGACCGAGGCACCTAAGGCTAGACTAGGGGCTGCTTATCCTAGGATAGTTGTTTCCGATTCGGGGAGAAATCCCTCGAACCTCCGACTCCGTATGATTATCTGCTCACTTCGGTGGGATCTTATAATGATGAGGGTTTTGGCGTTGGCTACGTTTTGACTGTTTCTAACGATTACGTAACTAGCGACAATCAACCTAATCCGGACGTCGATTCCGGTACAAATAACAATTCTCAAATCATACACAATCTCGACGATCACAATGACGAAGAAGACATCCACCAAGGAGGCTACGAGAGTTCAATAAGGGACGAATCTATTTGCGAGTTTCGAGGAACCCCAATCACAATAGAGTTAGAGCCTTTAGACTCTGAAGCTAATCCGGAAGAGCCTGTCATTCCGATTCAAGAAGAGACACCGGCAAGCTCAACAATAGATTCAGAGGAAATTACAGAAGTCAACTTAAGGAGTGGAAAAGTTCTACCTCCGAGAATGGGTCCAAAGGACAAAGGAAAGCGGGTGGTTGTTCAAGAAGAACCAACCCCAGGTAGAAGAAATACCCATTCGAGAAGAAGCGAGAGACACATGAAAATAAAGTGGACTACAACGTGCTAGCCCATCTTAGGAAACTACCGGCCAAACTAAGCATTTATGATGCTCTCATCTTATCAAAGGAGATGAGAGAAGCTCTGATCAAGGCCTTACTTGATCCGGAAATTTGCTTAGCTCAAATGGCCGGAGATTCCTTAGATGAGGTTTGCTCGTTAAAGGAACAACGAGGTGTTACCTTCACGGACGATGACCTACTACTTGGAACAGCAGATCACAACCGACCCTTGTACATTTCAGTTACAATCGGAAAATTTACACTCTCCAGAGTATTGGTGGATCCAGGAGCATCAATCAATATAATGAATCTTCGAACGCTAGCATACTTGGAAATTGATGCTCGCGAGCTCGAGGCAGACAAAATGTTATTAAGAGGATTCAACCAGAAAGGAGAAAGAGCCCTCGGGTCAATAACGCTACTGATGAAGACCGGTGACTTAGCAAAGACAACCGCGAAATTTCACATAATTGATTCAGAAACATCGTTCAACGCTCTACTGGGCCGACCATGGATACATGAAAACAGGATGGTACCATCATCTCTACATCAATGCATTAAATACTACGATGGAGGGGAACAGTGCATCAAAGGTGACTTACAACCATTCTTCGTACATGAAATTGGAATCCACGAGGATGCAGCTTATTATGCACCACCGAAGAAAACAGTCTTCTCCAGAGATACCATAACAAATGAAGCAAAGGAAATTTGGGACAACGAAGAACTCGGAGTTCTAGTCCAACGAGTCACTCACCACTCCCTTACGGCGAGATGGTGAAGGTTTCTCCACAACTCGCATCCGAGGTCGAGGCCGGGGACGAGGTCGTGGTAGAGACGTTAGGACGATTGGACGAAGGAAACCGATCATCAATGTTGATTGGGAAGATAGTTCGAAGAAGAAAAAGAAATCAAACAAGAAGCAGCGACAATAAGTCAGAAGAAGCCCCAATTCGAGATCTCTCTCGAAGATGAGAAGAATGAAGAATACAAATCAATGTACGAGAAGATTAACCACTACGTACATACTATGACCCTAACTCCGATCCATTCTAATAAGATCGAGGGTATGGCGGTCAAAGAGGTACGTAGCAACGGTGCAAGACCAATCAAATTCTACCGTGGTGCTTCTTCCTCCAAAACTGAAAATAATGTACAATTTGAAGATGCTACTTCATCGGAATTAATGGAATTGCCTTTTGAGTGGTACTCTCACTGTGTTCAAAATTTAATTCAACGTGGTTTCTTACCTCGACAGTGGACAAAAGGTCAATCTCAACATTTTGAAAAATTATGGAATAACTCCGGTCGTCCACCCAATTCAAAGCATGGTCTCGGATTCGGCACAGTAGGATCAGTTGATGATACTGAATTTTGTTTGGTTGTCACTTGCGAATCTAATGAAAACTGCATGGAAACTACGGACGAACTCGAAGATTTACAAATTGGAGACGCTCCACCGTAATTCGAAGAAGAAATCAAATCTACGATAGATGAGTTAACGGAAGTTAACTTAGGTACTAGCGAAGAGCCTAGACCTACCTTTGTTAGCTCCTTACTCAATAAAGAAGACTCAGAAGAAATAATCAAGTTATTAATGGAATTTAAAGACTGTTTTGCTTGGAGCTACGATGAAATGCCAGGATTAGCTCCAGAGGTCGCAATCCATAAGCTAGGGGTGGATCCTACTTCAGTCCCAGTCAGACAAGGTCCCAGAAGAATGCGTCTAGAAGTCGAACAACAAGTCATAGCTGAAGTTAAAAAGCTAATAGACGCTAAATTTGTCCGTGAAGAACAATACCCAACTTGGTTAGCCAACGTGGTACCAGTCAGGAAGAAGAATGGTCAGATCAGAATTTGTGTGGACTTCAAAGATTTAAACAAGGCATGTCTAAAAGATGAATTCCCTCTACCGATCCCAAAATTAATGATCGACATTGCTTCAACACATGAAATATTC